>CM065593.1:329441694-329468072 GCA_033119425.1 Bufotes viridis | reverse complement strand
TTCTGGGATCTCCGGTGTATCTGCAAAATGATCAGAGAGAAGAAATAGAAGGAAGAGAGGGAAAGACGAGGGGTGGGGGAGAGAGGAGGAGAGTCGACTGTCTCTCTGCATTTGAAGTTGGGACAAGGGCAGGTGTTGTCGGAGATCTTCTTTGCCCTTTGTCTGTAACTGAGGTCTGTAACTGAGGCAACTTCGGGATGTCAGTTGGTTGGGTCAGTGACAGCCAGGAGGGGATGTTCATGAGCGGAATATCCAGCTTTTCCCAAGCTTGTTCCAGGTCCTCTGGAGAGCGTATAGTGATCTGGCGACCTCCCTTCATAATGGCCAGCCCAAATGGATAAAGCCAGCGTATAGGTATGTGTTCCGATCCTAAGGCTTCTGTGAGGGGCTTCAGGATGAGCTTTTTTGCTAATGTACTGGCTACTACGTCTTGGAATATAAGTATTTTTGAACCTTCATATAGAATTTCTTTGGCTTCTCGGGCTGCGCGTAATATTGCAGCTGTATCTAGATAACTAAGCAGTCCGCATATAATATCTCTGGGGGGAGCTTCGGGAGGCAGTTTGGGCCTAAGAGCTCTATGAGGTCATTCTATGACTACTTGGTGGGCTCTTTCCTTACCCAGAGTGCTTGTGAGATTACTTCCATTCCCACCGTCTCAGGTAGGCCTCGGAGCCTGATATTCTTTCCCTGACAACGATTCTCCTGATCTTCGATCTGTAGGAGAGCTTGATCAATGTGATCTCGATATGAAGAGGTAATCAACTGAAGTGCTTTACAGTGCTGTGTAACTTCTTGTTGGGAATCTTCTAGCACAGACACTCTGTGTCCCAGACTCTTTATCTCAGTTTTGATGTCTGCTAAGTCTCGCATTACTGGTCCGATCGCTTTCTTTAGGGCTTTAGTTAAAAAGGATCTGGATATGTGGGTTGAGACCGACTCACTCGTCGCGTCTGAAAGTGCTAACGAGCTCTCTTCGTCTGAGTCCTCTCACATAGTTTGTGGCGGGAATCTCTTCGGCGCCATCTTGAGCTTCCCTCCCGGGGACACAAGTTTCTTTTGTAAGTATCTGTCCATGTCGGACTGTGGTTTCTCTGGTTTAGGGGTGGAAGGGATATTTCCTTGCTTCTCTGTGCCTATTTTGACCATTTCAGGCGTAGTGTGGTCTCGTAGTGCTTAAAGTGGAGGTCTGGTAGTCCAGATCGCTGCAGTAATGCGGCCATCACACAGCGCGGCAAGCTCTGCCCCCCAAGGACAACATATTGAAAAGTCTACAAATCTATTATACTAAGCAGCAGCCATCAAATGCAAGTATTGGAGCATTGGCTGTATGGGGTTAGCTATGATGTGCTGCGCAGCCTAGTATCTGTTATAGAACATGTTGCGTGGCGCTCTCAGTGCGCGCCATGTTCTCCTGCGCCGGCATAGTGGAGAAGGAGGTAGTCCCTCCCTCTCCACTGTGACGCGGTTGCTGCTGGCCGCCAATGAAGAGATAGTACCTGTGTGATACAGCCTGTACCCGGCCTCAATGACAGGGCGCTGAACTGTGTCAATTAACCCCTCAGGAGCCCCAGCAGTGTAATTGCGGGGCTCTGATTGGTTACCATGGCAGCCAGGATGCTACTGAAGCCTTCCATGGCTGCCATGGTAAGCTCCCTGCTGCTGTGTGTACAAAGCACAGGACAGCACGCACAATGTCAAAACCTATTCACTCTAATAGATCTCTATTAGGGTGGATAGGACAAGAGTTCTAGCCCCTAAGTAGACTAATAGTTTTTAAATAAAAGTAAAAACACGAGATTCCCCCCAAAAATCAGGATAGGACTGTTCTATTATAGGCCGGACATTCCATAAAAATGCGGAATGCACACAGCTTTTTTAGTCTTTTATTTATTTTTTGCATGATATCGAGTATAGCAATACTTTTTTATGGTATCGAAATCAAATCAAAATTTTGGTATTGTGACAAAGCTTGCGCTAAGACGCTCAACGCTCACCACGCTATCCATCTCGCTATCCACCTGTGTCATTATGAACACTTGTGAACCCTCGCTGTGTTTGTCACCTACTGGCTATCTAATAGGATTGCCACCCTGCCGGCATTATACCGGCATAGACAGTATTTTGTTGGAAAAGCCGATCCCTGTATTTTTTTTTACTGGCAATTATAATTGCCGGTATATTCTGTAAGGTTCCCTGTCTCCCACTATACATAGTAAACTACCAATGGAGAACGCCTATTATCATTCCTCCCAACTTTTGGAAATAGCAAAGAGAGACAATATGTGTAGCATTTATTTTCATACTAAGCCACGCCTCTAACTCCGCCCAAAGCATAATTACTGACTCCATCACAACTGCAGAGGCTGGGAACGGTTAGGTGAGGGTGAGTTCCTTTATTTTTTTTACAGCATGTGGAGCCCCTGGGTAAATTTTTTTCTTGTGCTTCAATTTCCATTTAAAGATTAGCACATAAATCATCAGATTATAAATATTTTAAGGTCCAAATTGCACCAAATAATGAAGTTATGGTCTAATATACAGATAGAAACCATACAGACACTTTAGTACGGAGCAGGGTGAATAAAAATCAATGATGTTTTTTTAAAATAATCAAAAAAATCGGAATTTTTAGATTTAAATCAATTTTTTTTTATTTAAATCGGAATTTTTTTTTAAATCAGATTTTTTTTTATATAAAATACTTTTTGAGGAAAATATATTACCATCCAAAGGTTATTCCATCATGAAATAAAGAATAGTTTTTTAATTACATAGAATAAGGCTGTATATGTTTAATTTTTTTGGTAAATAAATTCCATTAATCCATTTACAATGTCATGCTCTGGTTTTTGTAAGATTATTGGGCAGTTTCTCTGCCTTCAAGATATTATCACAGATTATCAAAACTGAATTTGACTACGCAGAGATCACATGCCTCTTCTCCACAGCAAAAATGTTATAACATGTACAGAGTTGAGAAAAAGACCCTAATCCTAACTTCTACAAACCTATGAATACAGAATCAACCCCTTCAGTGCTAAGTTTAAAGAAGTTCAGTGAATAGAATAGAAACAATATTTTTTCTCCTTCCTAAGTACAACAGAAAAGTTGTCCAAATATGAATGATTAACCTATTAAACTGGGGATAAAAAAACTAATATGAAAAGTTGTTATTCTAAAAATCTTCATCTACTTGCATATTATAAGTTATACTAGCAAGAATTTGTCTATGTAGAAAACTATGATTTAAATCAAGCCTTACTGACTAGTGATTTAAATCGTGATTTAAATCAGTTTGATTTAAATCAAATCCACCCTGGTATGGAGCAATTTAGTAAATTTATTAATGCACCTTTAAGCATTAATTCCCCAGTTCAAAAAGATGGACATTTGGGAGGCATGTATTATATATGAAGCTATTACCATAGCGCTGAGCTTTGCAAACATAAGTCCCGACACGGGAATGGCTAAATACTATACTCCATGCTGACATCACAACATCACGTGACAGTCCCAGGTCTGTGCAGGTTGTTACACATGGACCATAGAGAAGATGCTCACAGGTGTCAGCAGCGTGGGGAGTGAAGTAAAAAACCTGTGCAGCGCATTAGAAGTATGCGGAATCCTACTAATTTAGTATTTTATACTATGAAACTGTAGGGGATGTGCTATGATGGATTGTACACTTGAAAATTGCATTTTTTTTAATTGTTATTTTACACTGTGAATGTGATAGGGGTGTGCTTTGAGGGATTGTACACTGAGATGGGGGGTGGTGTCTGTGGGTTGTGGGGGGGGTTGTGAAGGATTGCAAACTGAGATGGGGCATAGCTGTGTGGATGCTGAGGGAGGGGTAACTGGTTGTAGAGGGGCTGTGTTGCATTGTATTCTGAAAAGGGGGCTGAGTAGTAGGGTGGTGTCTGTGGGTTGTATGTGAGGGGGGCTGTGAGGGATTGTACAGTGAGATGGGGGGTGTGGTAGGGAGGTGGTTATGGATGCTGAGGGAGTGGGTATCTGGTTGTATGGGGGGGGGGGGGGGCTATTGCATGGGGGAGGGCTGTATCCCTATGTTCCAGGGAGGTGTCTGGGTTGTATATGGGGGGGCTGTAATCGATTGTACTGTGAAATGGGGGGCCAGCTGTGTAGATGCTGAGAGAGGCGGCATCTGGTTGAATGGGGGGGATCTGTGTTTGCATGCTTTGGGGGATTATGTTTGATTGTATGCTGAGATGGGAGGCTGTGTAGGAGGGTGGTGTCTGGGTTATATGTGAGGGGGACTGTGTGGGATTGTACACTGAGGTGGTGGTTGTGAATGTTGGCGGAGGGGGGTTCTGGTTGTATGGGGGGCTGTGTTGCATTTTATGCTGAGGCAGAGGGGTCTGTGTTCTAGGCAGGTGTCTGGGTTTTACATAGAGGGGCTGTGTTGCATTGTCTGGTGAGAGGGAGGGGGGGGGGGTGTAGTACAGTATTTACACCTTTGGAGGCAATTTTTGTTTATGATTGTATTCTACTCATTTTTGACTAAAAATCATATTTTCAACTGGCCTTTATTAAAAATATTGAGCCATTCTGTCACAAAGGGTTAACTTTTTTTCTAACTATGTGAGTGGTACTTTCACATTGTGCCTAATTACCCTTATCTCCAAACAACTAAGAGGTCATAAATATTCAAGCCACATTCTTATCAGTAAGATAAGGATTGAGTTTTTCATAAGTGCTTATAATGTGAGAGAGCAGAGATAAGGAGTCCTTCTGCTCGCTTAGATGACGGAAAAGACAGAAAATCCACAGGCAGGTCAGCTCTGTACACAAAAAAGGATTCCATTTTGTTAATAAGGACCAATTGAAAAAAAGATTTTTATCTCAAAATAACTACAATGCAATAATAAAAAAATAAAAAAATGCCCCAAAGGTGTACATAGCCTTTAACCCCTTAAGGACTCAGCCCTATTTCACCTAAAGGACTTGGCCATTTTTTGCAAATCTGACCACTGTCACTTTATGTGGTGATAACTTTAAAACGCTTTTTCTTATCCAGGCCATTTTGAGATTGTTTTTTCGTTACATATTGTACTTCATGACACTGGTAAAATTAAGTCGAAAATTTTTATTTTTATTTATAAAAAAAATATCAAATTTACCAAAAATCTGGAAAAATTAGCAATTTTCCAAGTTTTAATTTCTCTACTTCTATAATACATAGTAATACCGCCCAAAAAAGTTATTGATTTACATTCCCCATATGTCTACTTCATGTATCGATCATTTTGGGAATGCCATTTTATTTTTGGGGACGTTACAAGGCTTAGAAGTTTAGAAGCAAATCTTGAAATTTTTCAGAAATTTTCAAAAACCCACTTTTAGGGACCAGTTCAGGTCTGAAGTCACTTTGTGAGGCTTACATAATAGAAACCATCCAAAAATGACCCCATTCTAGAAACTACACCCCTCAAGGTATTCAAAACTGATTTTACAAACGTCATTAACCCTTTAGGTTTTCCACAAGAGTTAATGGCAAATGGAGATAAAATTTCAGAATTTCGATTTTTGGAAAATTTTCCGTTTGAATCCATTTTTTCCAGTAACAAAGCAAGGGTTAACAGCCAAACAAAACTCAATTTTATTGCCCCGATTCTGTAGTTTTCAGAAACACCCCATATGTGGGCGTAAACTGCTGTATGGCCAAACGGCAGGGCACAGAAGTAAGGGAACGCCATATGGTTTTTGGAAGGCGGATTTTGCTGGACTGGATTTTTGACACCATGTCCCATTTGAAGCCCCCAGATGCACCCCTAGAGTAGAATCTCCAAAAAGTGACTCCATCTAAGAAACTACACCACTCAAGGTATTCAAAACTGATTTTACAAACTTTGTTAACCCTTTAGGTGTTCCACAAGAGTTATTGGCAAATGGAGATGAAATTTCGGAATTTCTATTTTTGTTACCTTGCCTCAAAAAAGTGTAATATAGAGCAACCAAAAATCATATTTACCCTAAAATAATACAAACAAAACTGCCACCTTATCCCGTACTTTCCAAAATGGGGTCACTTTTTTGGAGTTTCTACTGTAGGGGTGCATCAGGGGGCTTCAAATGGGACATGGTGTCAAATAACCAGTCCAGCAAAATCTGCCTTCCAAAAACCATATGGCGTTCCCTTCCTTCTACGCCCTGCCGTTTGGCCATACAGCAGTTTACGACCACATATGGGGTGTTTCTGCAAACTAGAGAATCGGGGCAATATATATTGAGTTTTGTTTGGCTGTTAACCCTTGTTTTTTACTGGAAAAATTGATTAAAATGGAAAATTTGCAAAAAAATAGCTATTTTCGGACCGTTTTTATTTTTGTTATTTACATCGTTGAACTGACAGGTTAGATTGTGTGCTATTTCTATAGAGCAGGTTGCTACGGACGCGGCAATACCAAATATGGCTACTTTTTGGGGGTTTTGTTTCAGTTTTACATAATACAGCATTTTGAAAAAAATGATTTTTAGTGTCTTCACATTCTGAAAGCCATATATTTTTTTATTTTTTGGGCGACTGTCTTATGTAGGGGCTCATTTTTTGCGGGATGAGATGGCGGTTTGATTGGAACTATCTTGGGGTGCATATGACATTTTGGTCGCCTGCTATTACACTTTTGTGATGTAAGGTGACAAAAATGGCTCTTGACACCGTATTTTTATTTATTTTTGTTGTGTTCACCTGAGGGTTTTGGTCATGTGTTATTTTTATAGAGCAGGTTGCGACGGACGCGCCCGATACCAAATATGTATACTTTTTATTTATTTATTTAAGTTTTACACAATATTATCATTTTTAAAACAAAACAAATCATGTTTTAGTGTCTCCATAGTCTGAGAGCCCTATATTTTTTTTTTTTGGGGGTGATTGTCCTATGTGGGGTATTATTTTTGCGGGATGAGATGACGGTTTGATTGGCACTATTTTTGGGTGCATATAACTTTTTGATCGCTTGCTATTACAGTTTTTGAGATGTGAGGTGACAAATGTTTTTTTACATTGTTTTTATTTTATTTTTAACAGTATTTACCTGAGGGGTTAGATAATGTGATATTTTTATAGAGCAGGTTTTTACGGACGCGGCGATACATAATATGTATACTTTTTATTTATTTATTTTACTTTAACACAATAATAGCATTTTAGAAAAAAAAAATTATGTTTTAGTGTCTCCATAGTCTGAGAGCCATATTTTTTTATTTTTTTGGGCGATTGTCCTATATAAGGACTCATTTTTTGCGTGATGAGATGGCGGTTTTATTGGTACTATTTTGGGAGGCATACGCCTTTTTGATCACACTTTGATTACACTTTTTGTGATGCAAGGTGACAAAAAATGGCTTTTTTACACCATTTTTTTGTGATTTTTTTTACGGTATTTGCGTCAGGGGTTAGGTCACCTGATATTTTTATAGAGGAGATTTTTACGGACGCGGTGATACCTAATATGTGTAGTTTATTTGTTTTTTTTAATTTTTATTCAGTGATATGTATTTTTCTTATTTTTTTTTACTTTTTTGACATTTTTTTGACCCAGACCCACTTGGTTTTTGTAGATCCAGTGGATCTGGTGTCTATATAATACAGAACAGTACACTATATAGTGTACTGCACTGTATTTTTTTTACTTTTCACAGTCTTGTCAGACTTCTGCCTTTAGCAGAAGTCTGACCAGAGATACTATACCATGGCAAGCAGGGCGCTTCTGAAAGCGTCCTGCTGCCATGTAGCCATCACCCGCTGCCATTACGGAGCAGCGGGTGATGGAAGAGAGTGAGCTCCCTCCCTCTACCATCCTATCCCATCGGGGCTGCAAAGGTACGGCAGCCCCCGATGGGAGAGGGAGGAGCTCCCTCCATGTTAAAACCTTCTATACCGCGGTCCGTACGGACCGCGGTATAGAAGGGGTTAAACTGCTGACATCTGCAGCACAGATGTCAGCAGTTTATAGCAGGGGGTCAGCAATGTGCTGACCCCCTGCTATACTCACTAGACACCAGGGAAATGGATTGAAAGGAGGCGGGCGGTGCGGCAGGCGGGATCGCAATTGCCTCCCGCGCCGCTCACCCGCAGCACCGCCCGCAAATCCCCCCCTCTGCACCGCCCGGGGGGACACTAAGATGGCGGGATGCAGGTGGGGGGTTAAAATTTACAATTAGGGTCAGATTTTAGTCTCTGATCCCCGCGGTCACAGACCGCGGGGATCAGAGACTACACATAGCGCAACAAACCGCAGGTTTGTATTGACCTGCGGTTTGTTGCGATCGCCGACACGGGGGGGTCACAGGACCCCCCTCGGCATTGTCACAGGATGCCTGCTGAATGATTTCAGCAGGCATCCTGTTCCGATCACCGCCCGCAGCGCTGCGGTGATCAGAACTTCTCCTGAGTCCTTAAGTACCAGGACGCTAGGGCGTACATGTACGCCCTGCGTCCTTAAGAGGTTAACATTATGTTTGCCTATGTATTATAATATATGAATAACTGCAACTTTCGTACTCTTCCTCAGCTAAAAATACTCATCAAAAATGGTAAGAGGATAAAAAAAAATTGTGCAGCCTCTGTATGCAAAGGTAACAATGGGCCAGATTTATGAAACTGTCTTTGTTGCCCATAGCAACCAATCACAGCACCACTTTCATTCTATATTGTGCTCTGTAAAAATGAGCTGAGCTGTGATTGGTTGGTATGGGCTATTACTTTATACAGTTCCATAAATCTGCCCCCCTTTTTTTTCTCTTTATAATATACAGCCTTTAAAAGGGTTCTCTGAGACCAGGAACCCTTGTTAAGATGGACGGGTAAAAAGTCTTACCTGCCACAGAGACTTGGGTCCCACACCAAGTTCCCTCCTCCTCCACTTCTGGTAATTGCAGGAGTATAACTGCATACCTCCCAACTGTCCCAGATCTGGTGGGACAGTCCTGGATCACAGTGGCTGGCCCGGTACGGGGGAGGTATGTACCACTTTCTGGCAGCTGTCTCTGCATTCATAGGAAGCAGAGACAGTTGCCTGTATTATGATGAAGCAGATAGCCGGCATCTGTGAAAACACACTGTGGGCATATATACTGTGCGATGGCATGAAGGGGGAAAAATTACTATGAGGGGGCATTAAGGGGACTGGGTGGGATTAGGTGTCTAGTTATGTTGTAGGCGGAGTTAGAGGCATGGTCTAGTGCAGAAAAATGTGCTTTGCAAACTGCACAATATGTCCCTCTTTGTTCGTTTACAAAGTTGGGAGGTAATTGTGATGTGCCGTCTACATACACATCACTGCTGACGACCAATCAGTGGCCTCAGTGATGCTGTGTTCAGGCACAGCACATAAACGCTACCACTGAGGCCTCTGATTGGCCAGCAGCAGCTACATGCATGCAGGAGAACTGGATGCAGAGGAGAAGGGAGCTCAGCCTGACCCGGAGTGACGGTGAAAGGTGAGGTTACTCTGCACCCTGCCTGGCCATCTCAACAAAGGTTCCTGGCCACGGAGAACCACTTTAAAGTGAACGTGAAAATGCATGTACAATAAAAGGATCAGGGATCAGATACAGTAGGTGGTGTATAGTCAGACAAAAGCAGTACCCCAAATTCATCATACTGCGTGTGCCACTTGCTACGTCTTTAGAAAGTGCAATGGGATGCATGGTTTCCATGACAACAGTGACTGCTGTCAGTAAGGCAGCACCAAGTGCTTTCAAGCTGGTAGTTACAGGGGTTCTCCCATCTCAACTTCTGTGACATATCTCTAGGATTTGCCACAAATGTCAGATAGCTGCAGGTCCCACCTCTGAGGTGCAGGTCCCACCTCTATGATTCGCTTGTATCTCCAAAATGGGGCACCAGAAGTGAAGGATAGCACACTGCACATGAGTTCCACCCCCAGAGGGTCTGACACCCAGGACCCCCGACGATCAGCTGTATGAGAAGACAGTGGCACTACAGGAGCACAGCAGGCTTCCCTCAGGCCCAGTGACGTCACGACTAGTATAACTGGGCATGGGTATGGCTAAGCTCTGTTCACTTGAATGAGGTTTAGCCGCGCCCAGGCCACTGATACTAGTTGTGATGTCACTGGGCCTGAGGGTAACAGAGAGATGGCTGCAGCACTCCTGGAGCCTTCTCAAACAGCTGATCAGTGGGGGTCCCCGGAGTTGGACCCTCATCAATCAGATGCTGATGATCTATCCAGAGGATAGCTTATCAGTTAAAAAGAACTGCAGAACCCCTTTAAGAAATGTATTGCGATAAATACTTGGAGGCTACAAGAAGATAATATACTGTATAGGGAAACACACACGGGGACAGAGACACACACACACACACACAGGAACACAGATACACAGGGACATAGACACACAAACATGTGCACTGGGAGACACACACACAGGGACCGGGAGACACACACAGAGAGACACACACACACTGGGACACATGCGCACCAGGGCGTGGCTTAACCTCATTCAAGTGAACAGAGCTTAGCCGCGCCCAGGCAAGTTATACCAGTCTTGACGTCACTGGGCATGAGGGAAACAGAGAGAAGGCTGCGGCGCTGCCTTCTCAAACAGCTGTTCAGATGCTGATGATCTATCCAGAGGATAGCTCATCAGTTATAAAGAACTGCAGAACCCCTTTAAGAAATGTATTGCGATAAATACTTGGGGCCACAAGAAGATATTATACTGTATGGGGACACACACACAGGGACACACACAGGAACACGGATACACAGGGACATAGACACACAAACATGCGCACTGGGAGACACACACACAGGGACCGGGAGACACGCACAGGGAGACACACACGCATTGGGACACACGCACACCAGGGCGTGGCTTAACCCCATTCAAATGAACAGAGCTTAGCCGCGCCCAGGCAAGTTATACCAGTCTTGACGTCACTGGGCATGAGGGAAACAGAGAGAAGGCTGCGGTGCTACAAGAGCGGCGCTGCGTTCTCAAACAGCTGTTCAGATGCTGATGATCTATCCAGAGGATAGCTCATCAGTTAAAAAGAACTGCAGAACCCCTTTAAGAAATGTATTGCAATAAATACACAAGAAAAAACTGTTGGGGCAACAAGAAGACATTATACTGTATGGGGACATACACACAGGGTCATGGACACACACAGGGACATGGACACGCACACACTGGGACACACACATGCATACACACAGGGACTCTCACCTGGTACTGAAAGCATACCCCCCAACTTTAGAAAAGAAGGAAGAGGGACAAATTGTGCGGCGCGCTACGGCATTTTTTTCTTTCGCACTAGGCCACGCCTCTAACTATGCCCAAAACATAACTAAATACCAAATACCAACCAGTCCCCTAAAAGCTCCCACATAGTAATTATTCCCCATCATACTTATACCTTCTCACAGTAGTTATACCAGATATGTGCCCCCTTACAGTAATATACCCAGATATGTGTCCCCTCACAGTAATATACCCAGTAAAGTGCCCCCTTCAGAAGCAGGATTATGGGGGTCCAGTGCATTATGGGGGTGCAGTGCGGGGGGATTATGAGGGTGCAGTGCATTATAAAGCGTGGTACATACTTCTAGGGGGCGGACGCCATACTCTGCCCCTTTGTACCGACACCCCCTCTGCTGCAGCCTGCCCATCTTCAGTAACTTCACTGGCCAGTAGAGAAGTCATCTGCAGAGCCCTGACCACAAGATGCATCTCTGCTGCTGGAGAGCCGTGTACACAACACATCCATCCAGGGTGCGGCATGAGGTGGCATCACTGCAGCGTGGAATTTTCGGGGGACATGGAGCACTAGAGCCGGGGAGCCAGGCAGGGAGCGGTGACAGCCACCAGCAGCAGCAGGATACACGGAGCTCCCGGGGTAGGAATGATGAAGCAGAGAGCTGACGGCCCGTGTTCTGCCAGATTCCTATACCTTGGCAGAATGCTATACCCGGAAGTGACGTGGCCGCACTAGAATCAGCTGGAGGAGCGTGTGTGCGGCACTACGCTAGCGCACATCCTCAGGATTAGAATCTGCTGAAAGTGCTTGTACCTCACCAGCAAACCATTTATAAGCAGTTCATAAGGAAAACAACTGTGTTTCTACCAGACTCCAGACTGGCTCGGCCGCCGACTCAAGAGTTTGGTTACATGGGAATGACATCATCAGAGGCCCTTTAGCTGGCTAGGACAATAGCATATACCATTTAGCAATCTCACATAGAGCAGGCTATTTCCTAGTCAGCAAAGGGACCAGGTCCTTTAGCTGGTTAGGATTTAGATAAGACTCTATCACATCCTTCTACTGGTGCTGAAGGACCTGTGATGATGTCATTATCATGTGATCTGTGCAGGGGGCGGAGCTCAGCAGTGCAGAGAAGTGGTACTGGAGATCTGTGATGACAGCATGTGACGTGAAGAAACATGGATTCAGTGTAAGCAGGGCTGGGACAAGGTCCACCACCAACAGAGGCTGAGCTGCCCAAGTGCGCCCCCCCTCCAACTTGTGGATGACACTGCTATGGGGGATCTGTGATGGATGACACTGTTATTAGGGAATCTGTGGATGACACATATGTGGGGCGGGGGGCGGTGTAGTAGAATACAGTCACTGCACGGGCCCTGCTGTCATTATGAAATAGCATATGTGACCCCCACCTCTTTTATTGGTGGTCATTCAGTAAATTAACCCTGTTATGGGGGGGTGTCTGTGGATGACAAATATGTGTCATCCACAGATTCTCCCCATAACAGAGTTCATTTAGTGAATGACCACCCAAATTGTGGTGACCCAATACATGGGAGTTGCATCTGCAGAGCTTTTGTATAATGCCACCCCACACTGTAGTGTCCCCCACACAGTAATGTCCGCCACACTGCCCCCCACACAGTAATGTCCGCCACACTGCCCCCCACACAGTAATGTCGGCCACACTGCCCCCCACACAGTAATGTCTGCCACACTGCCCCCACAACCCCCTCAACCACACAGCAGTGCCCCCACAGAGTAATTTGTCATGCTCTCTCCCTCTTGTCATCCCCCCCCCCTTTTGTCATAATCCCCTCTTCTTGTCATGCTCTTTCTGCCCCCTGTCATTCTCCCCCATCTTTTCATGCTCTTTATACCCCCCCATGTTAACATAGTAACATAGTATATAAGACTGAAAAAAGACATTTGTCCATCCAGTTTGGCCAGTTTCCTACAAGTTGATCCAGAGGAAGGCAAAAAAACACTGTGAGGCAGAAGCCAATTTTCCCCACTTAAGGGGAAAAAAATTCCTTCCTGACTCCAATCAGGCAATCAGAATAACTCCCTGGATCAACGACCCCTCTCTCGTAGCTGTAGCCTATAATATTATTACACTCCAGAAATACATCCAGGCCCCTCTTGAATTCCTTTATTGTACTCACCATCACCACCTCCTCAGGCAGAGAGTTCCATAGTCTCACTGCTCTTACCGTAAAGAATCCTCTTCTATGTTTGTGTACAAACCTTCTTTCCTCCAGACGCAGAGGATGTCCCCTCGTCATAGTCCTGGGGATAAATAGATGATGGGACAGATCTCTGTACTGACCCCTGATATATTTATACATAGTTATTAGATCTCCCCTCAGTCGTCTTTTTTCTAAAGTGAATAACCCTAATTTTGATAACCTTTCAGGGTACTGTAGTTGCCCCATTCCAGTTATTACTTTAGTTGCCCTCCTCTGAACCCTCTCCAGCTCTGACACTGGTTTTTGCAGCTTAATTTGTTGTCATGCTCTTTCTGCCCCCCCATGTTGTCATGCTCTTTCTGCCCCCCTGCATGTCGTCATGCTCTTTCTCCCCCATGTTGTCATGCTCTTTCTCCCCCCCCATGTTGTCATGCTTTCTTCTCCCCCCCCATGTTGTCATGCTCTTTCTCCCCCCCCCCCATGTTGTCATGCTCTTTCTGCCCCCCCCATGTTGTCATGCTCTTTCTCACCCCCCCATGTTGTCATGCTCTTTCTTCTCCCCCATGTTGTCATGCTTTCTGCCCCCCATGTTGTCATGCTTTCTTCTCCCCCATGTTGTCATGCTTTCTGCCCCCCATGTTGTCATGCTCTTTCTTCTCCCCCCATGTTGTCATGCTCTTTCTTCTCCCCCCATGTTGTCATGCTCTTTCTCTCCCCCATGTTGTCATGCTCTTTCTTCTCCCCCATGTTGTCATGCTTTCTGCCCCCCATGTTGTCATGCTCTTTCTTCTCCCCCCATGTTGTCATGCTTTCTGCCCCCCATGTTGTCATTCTCTTTCTTCTCCCCCCCATGTTGTCATGCTTTCTGCCCCCCATGTTGTCATGCTCTCTCTCCCCCATGTTGTCATGCTCTTTCTTCTCCCCCCATGTTGTCATGCTCTTTCTTCTCCCCCATGTTGTCATGCTTTCTGCCCCCATGTTGTCATGCTCTTTCTTCTCCCCCATGTTGTCATGCTTTCTGCCCCCCATGTTGTCATGCTCTTTCTTCTCCCCCCATGTTGTCATGCTCTTTCTCCCCCCATGTTGTCATGCTCTTTCTTCTCCCCCATGTTGTCATGCTCTTTCTTCTCCCCCATGTTGTCATGCTCTTTCTTCTCCCCCATGTTGTCATGCTTTCTGCCCCCCCATGTTGTCATGCTCCTTCTTCTCCCCCTCCTCTCCTCCTACCTCTGCTGTAGCGTGGCCGAGCTCTGCATGGTCTGCGCCTCTGCGGGTACAGGAGGAGGAGCTTTTGTCTCCTGTACCGAGCCGACTGACTTGAAGTGTGACTGACTGTGTGCGCACTTCCTGTCAGTCCGGCCGGGTACAGGAGACTGAGGCTCTCTGTACCTGCGGACCGGACAGAGCTCGGTCACGCTACAATCAGGGAATGACAGGAGGGAGCGCTGAGCGGTCCCCCCTGTCAGTCCCTCTCCCTCTGGCCGGCCCCTGCCTGCACCCTAAGGCTGGAGCGCTCTGAGGCTGGAGCCTCCCCAGCCTCTGTGTCGGCCCGGCCCTGAGTGTAAGAGCCAGGGAAATGCTGGGAGTTGTAGTTGTCTACTCTGAATACTCCTCCCTGTAATGTCCTCTGATGTGACATAATAATGACCTACACATGCTGGGAGTTTTAGTCCTCTCCTCTTATACCTCCTCCTGTAATGAGCTCTGATATTATATAATAATGGCCTAGACATGCTGGGAGTTATAATCCTCCCCTCTTATACCTCCTGCAGTGATGTGTTCTGAATCAGGGCCGGGAAGACGGGTACGCCAGGGTTAGCACCCACTTAGGGCGCCACTTTGCTGGTCATAAACGGGGCGCACTCACATCCACATCTGTGACCGTTCAAACTCACAAGCCTCAGGCCACTACGCCTTAAGACTGTGAGGCAGTAGAAGAGCCCAGGAAGCCGCAATGACATCACCACAATCTACTGCGCTGGGTCTTGCGTGATCATGTCATCACAGATCATACTGTGGCTTGCATCGCAGACAGTGGCATGGTAAGGGTACTTTCCCACTTGCGGCAGGACGGATCTGGCAGGCTGTTCACCCTGTCAGATCCGTCCTGCCGCTATTTCGCCAGGCCGGACTAAAAGTACTGCATGTCTGACTTTTTAATCCGGCGTCCTCTCGCCGTGCACTGCCGTGCTGCGCTGTAACTCCGCCCCCGCCCCCATTATAGTCAGGCGGCACAGCGAAATAGCGGCAGGACGGATCTGACAGGGTGAACAGCCTGCCGGATCTGTCCTGCCGCAAGTGTGAAAGTACCCTAACGGGAGTGAGGTAACAGTTTTTTTTTTGTTTGTTTGTTTTTGGTACTACGGGGGTAGCATTAAATATATATGTGCTGGCACTAAGGCCCCTTTCACATCTGCGTTTTCGCTTTCCGTCCTAGAGTTCCATCCTCGGGGCTCTAGGACGGAAAGATACTGATCAGGAGTATCCTAATGCATTCTGAATGGAGAGAAATCCGTTCAGGATGCATCAGGATGTCTTCCGTTCAGTGTGTGAACGGTTTTTGGACGTTGACAAAACCGCAGCATGCTGCGGATTTGTCTCCGTCCAAAAATCCGGAGGACATGCCATAACGCCGGATCCGGAATTAATGCCCATTGAAGTGCATTAATCCAGATCCGGAATTAAGCTAAACGTTGTTTCGGCGCATCACCGGATCCGACGTTTAGCTCTGCGCATGCGCAGCAGCAGTTCCGATCCGGGCCCCAGTGTAAGCTGGGGCTCCGATCGGTTACCATGGCAGCCATGATGCTACTGAAGTCCTGGCTGCCATGGTAGGTACTCTGCAGCAGTGTACGATATATAGGGCACGATATATAGGCATTGCTACTAATGGGGCACTCAAGGAGTATTATCATTATTGGAGGCACTATTACTAGTAAGTGCCGTCAGGGAGCGCTATTATTATGGGGGATCTGTATGATTGTGTGTATAGACGAGCACAGCGGGTGCAGTATTAGGAGTAGCAGCAGGATGACAGTGGTCTGTATAAATTTGGGGGCTGATTTTGCAGAATCTGGCATATAGTAATACTGGTGTCTTCTTATGTGGCTGAGGGGGCTGCACACCTCTGACCAAAGATGTCTGCCCGTGATGGTCTGGATCAAATGGAGAAGAAAAGGAAAGTGAAGAACTGAAATCCGCAGAGACGTCACCTGCAAGTTACTGGAACTGTGTTTTAATCTCTTTATTAGGGTCTGGCCACACAGTCAGGAGGAGAAGTCCTATCTGTCCCTAATTCTTTCTCTCCTTTTATGATCCAGTCCTGATTTTGGCTTCCAAAATGTCATCAGGAAACCTGACTCTGTGGCTGTATGCTTATAAAGTAGGGTCCTTTTAAACTGATTTGGGAGGGGGCTTTGAAGGTGAAATTTGCCAGCTCCGCCTGGGGCACCTACATACCTTGTCCCGGCTCTGTAATAATAAGTTGTAGTTTACTCCTCGTATACTTCCTCCTCCTCCTGTAATGTCCTATAATATCACATAATAACTACTTGGACATGATCAGGTTATTGTCTATTCATCCGGGGCAGGTAACCCCCGCCACCCCTTCTCTCCCTATCAACCACCACCTTCCCTCATAACACCCCTTTCTTACCTTACACCCAAGAATACACGGAGACCGGAATTCGGATTAAATGGCCACAGCAGCCGTTTATTAACAAATATTACATACATGAACATAAATAACGCATAAATAACATTAAATAACCTTACATACAACATTCTGTTCCCCCCTGACGGGGAAGGTCCTCGAAGCCCCAACTTTATGAAATGCCCCTTGCCCAGCCGGGCACCTCCGTTCTGCCTCCAGCCGTGAACCACCAGCTCGGAGACCAGTTACCGGACGCCTTCTCCACTTAACCCAATTATACCAGAAACCTGGGAGTCCAGCCCCCGCCATTG
Source organism: Bufotes viridis (assembly GCA_033119425.1). Lineage (NCBI taxonomy): Eukaryota > Metazoa > Chordata > Amphibia > Anura > Bufonidae > Bufotes > Bufotes viridis. Next base: position 329,450,660 of record CM065593.1, on the reverse strand, counting down.
GGGCCCTCCCATCCTCCAAAAACATCAATGCCACCAACTTCGAGGACCTCCCCCCGCCGCGACAATACCTCAACAGAGACGACACCCCATGTTAATCGTGACCCAAGCCCGATTTTATGCCCCATCCACTGTACCGTAAGAACCCGTGTACATGCTTTGTTAAGAATTTTTTTTTTTTTTTATATATAAAAACGTACTAGGCGGGTGGGCAGGAGATGTTTGGCCAACGTCCAGGTAAGATGGCCCCTTACTTGACCCCTGCCTTAAATAACCTCCCAGCCCGCCTTTATCTAAACACCACCCCCCCTTTTACTCAGCCACCGCCTCCCTCACATTAACTTCCCACAATTTCTTGTTAACCCTATCCTCCCTGCCTTTCCTACTGCAGCCAAAACCTATCATGTCGGCCTCCCCTTACATGGTGGCCCAGTACGGCCTCCCTTGATCAGGTTATTGTCTATTCATCCGGGGCAGGTAACCCCCGCCACCCCTTCTCTCCCTATCAACCACCACCTTCCCTCATAACACCCCTTTCTTACCTTACACCCAAGAATACACGGAGACCGGAATTCGGATTAAATGGCCACAGCAGCCGTTTATTAACAAATATTACATACATGAACATAAATAACGCATAAATAACATTAAATAACCTTACATACAACATTCTGTTCCCCCCTGACGGGGAAGGTCCTCGAAGCCCCAACTTTATGAAATGCCCCTTGCCCAGCCGGGCACCTCCGTTCTGCCTCCAGCCGTGAACCACCAGCTCGGAGGCCAGTTACCGGACGCCTTCTCCACTTAACCCAATTATACCAGAAACCTGGGAGTCCAGCCCCCGCCATTGGGGCCCTCCCATCCTCCAAAACATCAATGCCACCAACTTCGAGGACCTCCCCCCGCCACCGACGCGCAACCTGACCTCCACTTAGGCTTGCGCGGCCCTCCACAACCTAAGTCCACGCTCAACACCGTCTTGCAGCCCCAAAGCCCACATATCAATTCCGATGGCATTAAGATGAATGCCATCAGCCCTCCAAAATGCTCCTTCCCCTTTTTCTAGTTCCAAATGCCGCACCACTACCGCCCCGTTTCGCACCATGAACTTTCCTACCGCCCTGTTGACTTTGATCCGCGCCTTATTGAGCCTCTCTACTGACCGAGCACCGCGCCACACCCTGCATGGCACAATATCCGACCACACAGTAATTATGCCCGGGAACAATGACCATATCCGTAAACAATCAAATTTGATATCCCGGATGAGTTCACGCACCGGCCAAATTCCCAGGTCGTTTCCTCCAACATGCAGGACTAATACGTCCGGCGGCCTTGTCAACCTGACATACCTGTGAATCTCCCGTAACACACCTTCCCACAGCATGCCTCTTACCCCAATCCAGCGGATCTCCGCCACATCCCTGGCAAACCCCATCTGTCGACCATCCGGGCGCACGTCCGCCCGAAGCGCCCCCCAAAAAACGAACGAGTGGCCGAGCAGCCATACCAAAGCCGGGTTATCACCTGCAAAAGAAAACAAAACAGGTAAAAACAACTGGCCCCTGCCCTCAAAGAGAGCCCAGCCTAATATAGGAACGAAAACGCACCGATTCCCACCTGCCTATTTTCTTGATAACCTCGTCACTCAAGCCTGCCCTGGCTGCCTCCGTCGCTGCCCCAATACGGAATGAATGACCCGTAAAACCATCAGCTGCCATGCCCAACTTGAGTATGCAGCGTTTGAAAACGGCTATAAACTGAAAGCGCGACAAGTAAGACCCGTCTTCATGCACCAATAACGGAACACCTTGTGGGGTCCCGTCCTGCCAATACTCCCGCAAGCAGGCGACAGGGCAAAGGCCACACCCTGGCACTTGATACAACCTCACGAACGCCCCTTTTCCCGCCATATCCGTTTTTGATCTGCAAATCTTAATAACTAACCTATCCTGCAATAAGCAGACGTCCTCGGACAACAACCCCCCGCCAATCGCCCGTACACTACTACAAACTAGCTCACCCAACCGGAATGCACCAAAAAAGGCCAAGGAGAAAGCTAAACGAAATAACCGCAACTCCCAAACAGAAAAACAAACCCCTCCAAGCACCTTAGCCACCTGCAACAAGAGTGAAAACGACACTGGCCTACGCCTATCGACCGTTCGGGAACCCCGCCTCCAACCTCTCAACACCTGCCGGACCAGGAACGCTTTAGTGACATCCGGCCATTGCCTAAGTTTAAATCCAAATGCCACACCCGCGATCCACTTATTGATGCGTGCCACCGACCAACCCGCTTCCTTCACATGTCCCAAAAACAGCAACAGCGGGACCTCACCATCATTCAACTGAACCCCCAAATTCAAATACCAGGACTGCCACTCCTGCCAGGCTTTACCGTACGATACCCAGGTTCCCTCGCTCATTGACTCCCGCAGCAACCGACCTATGACACCTCCAGCATCTCCCACATGGAATCCGGACAATCCAGTCCTTCTGGATCCGCCTCCGGCGCCAACTGGCGAAATTGCTGAAACTGCGAACGAGAAAGGGCATCCGCAATACCGTTAGTCACCCCCGGCACATGTACAGCAATCAACCAAATATTTAATGCCAAACCAGGTGCTGCAACAAACGGACCACAGGCGGGGAGGAAGCTGACATACCATTGATGGCCTCAACTACTCCGAGATTGTCACAGTGAATGCGCAATTTCTTGTCCCTAAAATTGTCACCCCACAACACCACCGCCAATACAATTGGGAACAGCTCCAAGAGCGCCAAATTCCTTACCCATCCCCGCTGAACCCACAACTCAGGCCAATTACCTGCACACCATTGACCGTGACAGTAGGCACCAAATCCCGAACTCCCCGCCGCATCCGTATACAATTCATAGTCAAAGTCCTCCACCACATCACCCAAAACCAGCAATCTACCGTTATATTGCTGTAAAAATTCGGCCCACACCGCTAAGTCTCTTTTTAATCCCCTACCTAGCCGAATAAAATGATGCGGGGCCGTTACACCTGCCATAGCCCCCGCCAATCGTCGACAAAAAATTCTACCCATGGGCATAATTCGACAAGCGAAGTTGAGCTTTCCCAGCAGCGATTGTAAATCTTTCAGACGAATTTTTGGCGACTCTTGCGCCTTCTTTACTGCCATCCTCAAATCCGTCAATTTGTCGTCAGGAAGGCGACATTCCAATGTCTGGGTGTTAATAACGATACCCAGAAAGCTCAGCTCCGTAGTCGGGCCCATCGTCTTGTCCTCCGCTAACGGTACCCCGAAGGAATTGAATACAGACCTTAACGTATTTAACAGCAAAGCACAAACCCCGGAGCCCGGTGGGCCCACACATAGAAAATCGTCCAGGTAATGGATGATGGATGAACAACCTGACACGTCAAGAACTACCCATTCTAAAAACGAACTAAAACGCTCAAAATATGCACAAGACACTGAGCAACCCATTGGCAAACACCTATCCACAAAAAAACCCTCCCCCCAAAAACACCCCAACAGGTATAAACTCTCTGGATGGACTGGTAACAAGCGAAACGCCGCTTCAATATCTGTTTTTGCCAGCAACGTCCCGGGCCCAAACCGCTGCACCCAAGCCACAGCCGCGTCAAATGAAGTGTATATCACCGAACAAAGTTCAGGATCAATACCATCATTGACCGACGCTCCCCTTGGATAGGATAGGTGATGAATAAGCCGAAATGAGTTTGGCTCCTTTTTTGGAACCAGTCCCAGAGGTGATACCCTCAGATTCGGAAAAAGCGGTGTGTGGAACGGGCCGGACATGCGACCCAATGCAACCTCCTTCTCCAACTTCTGAGTCACCACCCCTGGGTGCTGCAATGCTGAACGTAAATTTCTTTTAACGACCGAGACCAGCAACGGCGCCGACGGTATCCGAAAACCGACTGTAAAACCAAGCATTAAAAATTCCGCCACCTCCTGATCTGGGTATCTACCTAGGAAGGGTGCCATCTTTTCCGGCCGAACCGGCGTCAAGCCCTTTTCCAGCTGAGTCGGATCCCCTCTGTCTCCCCGCTTTAAAACATCTGTTAAAACCGTGACTGCCGCCGCAGGACGAACATTCATGTTTAAATCGACATTTTTGACCAAATTTGCAGGTCCCTTCGTTAAACAGGAAGCATAATCCCTTTGCAGAGGCAACTGCAAATGAGGTTGATCCAGACCCCCCTGCATCGGCCCGAAAGGACTGAGTCGGACGCGCTGGAGCCATAACCCGCATCCAAAGCCCGATGTCTTTATGGTCCCATCTAATATTGCTACGAACCGCCATTCTTTGCCTGAATTGTTCATCGTAACGTAGCCATCCCGTTCCCCCATAAACCCGGTAAGCTTCCCCTATAGTATCAATATAACAAAACAGGCCCGAGCAGCATTGAGGCTTCTTCTCCCCAATAACACTGGCCAAAATAGCGAAAGCCTGAAGCCAGTTGGGAAACGTTCGTGGGATTAATCGAAAACGTTGCTTCTCATCCTGCTCTTTTTTCCCTTCCTCCTTTTTTCCCCGGTCTAAGTTAAATCTTTCCAGAGGCAGTAGAGAAAAAATCTCCACATATTCCCCTTTCCAGATCCGCTCACGCACGTCCTGCTTCAAATGTGCCCCAAGGGGCCCTTCAAAGCAGACATAAACCTCACCCCTGGCCGAATCGTCTACTTTGGGCCTATCTTCTTCACCCCCTGCTTGCGTGTAAACCGACACCGCTGCACCGGACCTGGAGGGGGACGCGCTCACCCCTTCAGCCCCCGCAAGCACCCCGCCTGCCGCCACATCTTCACCCCTAACCGACACACCCGGCGCCTCGCCCATTCTCTGAGATCCTTCAGAACCTGCACTAATAGCACCTCCCGACGTCCCTGCACCCCCTGCACTAGCCCCTTGAAGGACACCCGACACCCCACTGCCACCCTGCACCCCCCATGCTGCCACAGGTGCCCCGTCTGCTGGCCTCAGGCCTGACAACCACCCAGCCAGATTGTAAAAAAGTTGTCCTAATCCTTTACCTATGTCCCCTTGCGCCTCACCAGTCACCCCCTGCGTCAGTCTGTTAACGTCACACAACCCCGGAGGGGGCTCCCCTTGCTGCCGGGGGGCTGTGAACCCCGCAGCTGGAGGTCCTGCATCCAGAAGATCAGTGCCATGGCGTGTCTCTTCTACTCCTGTAGTCCTCTGCGGCGTAGGAGGCGATGGATCCTGCGTCCTAGGCTGAGGATAGCTGACAGGCGGCTCTGAAGTGGTTAAACTCTGTGCCTCTACATCCTGGCAATGCTGGGGCTGCGGCCTGTGCACTTCTTCATGGGCCCGGCGCACAGCCGCGCCGGACAGGTCATCATTCCCACGCTGGGCAGCATCCCCGTGACCTGGGGCACCCACGGCTCCTGGTCCCGAGTCCCGCATGGTTGAAGGTGGGGAGGGGTTCCCCCACCTGACATCGGTCCCCGCTGTGTAACTGGATTCCTCCCGCGCCGGGAGGAGGGAGTGGTGTGAGATGCTCTAGCCTCCCGGCGCGGAGGGTCCCTTGAGGGGCTCCGCACTCTGCGCCGGGACCTGGGGGCCATGTCAGGGCTCAGGCGCGCCGGCGGACGTGCCCGCTGCGGCCGTCTAGCAGGTGGCGGTGAGGTAGCTGTACTCACCGCCGCCCCCTGCAACACAGTGGAAACTTGCTCCCGCAGCCAGTCGGGTCCCCTTGAATCAGCCTCAGCACGCAGCTGCTGGATCAGAGCCTCCACTGCCTGCATTGTAGTATTCGGATGTCTGGAGATGTCTCAGATGTCTGGCCAACGTCCAGGTAAGATGGCCCTTACTTGACCCCTGCCTTAAATAACCTCCAAGCCCGCCTTTATCTAAACACCACCCCCCCTTTTACTCAGCCACCGCCTCCCTCACATTAACTTCCCACAATTTCTTATTAACCCTATCCTCCCTGCCTTTCCTACTGCAGCCAAAACCTATCATGTCGGCCTCCCCTTACATGGTGGCCCAGTACGGCCTCCCTTTATGGGAGTAATAGTTCCATGTTTAGGGAGGGTTGGTCGCAGTTTGATCCATGTCAGTACAGTAAAATCATTTCTCTGCCCTATATCTGTACCCAGGAAAGTTGGGTGATCTGCAATATGGCTGCCATTATGGCTACAACAGCTGCTATTTTCAGGTACAGTTTTATCTAACCTGCCAATAGGACCCCAACAGTGAGTGAAGGGGCCCCAACACTGTCCATATGAATCCATGTGCTCATGTGATCCTACCAGCCTGTTCTATGGCAGGGCTGGGATTCTTTAAAGGGGGATTTCTGTTACCTTACTTTATTCCGTATCCCCATCTCAGGGTCACTCCATTCATTTATGGGAATTACGGAGACAGGAAGCTCTGTGCTCTGCAATTAATAAATGACTCTGATCATTTTAGGGGCCTGCAGGGGGTACGGGGCCCCTATTCTTGTGAACAATGGGGATCCCAGTAGTAGGACCCCCACTCATCCAATAGTTATTACCTATCCTTTGAATAGGGGATAATTAATTTAACCAGAATACCCCTTTAAGGCAACCTACAGTCTCCCACATAATCTAATTATAAAATCATGACTGGCGCCTCATCTGCTTGCAGTGGTGGTGCAGTGTAATTACAATACAGTCACATGACTGGCGCCTCATCTGCTTGCAGTGGTGGTGCAGTGTAATTACAATACAGTCACATGACTGGCGCCTCATCTGCTTGCAGTGGTGGTGCAGTGTAATTACAATACAGTCACATGACTAGCGCGTCATCTGCTTGCAGTGGTGGTGCAGTGTAATTACAATACAGTCACATGACTGGGGCATCATCTGCTTGTAGTGGTGGTGCAGTGTAATTACAATACAGTCACATGACTGGGGCATCATCTGCTTGTAGTGGTGGTGCAGTGTAATTACAATACAGTCACATGACTGGGGCATCATCTGCTTGCAGTGGTGGTGCAGTGTAATTACAATACAGTCACATGACTGGGGCATCATCTGCTTGTAGTGGTGGTGCAGTGTAATTACAATACAGTCACATGACTGGGGCATCATCTGCTTGTAGTGGTGGTGCAGTGTAATTACAATACAGTCACATGACTGGGGCATCATCTGCTTGCAGTGGTGATGCAGTGTAATTACAATACAGTCACATGACTGGCGCCTCATCTGCTTGTAGAGGTGGTGCAGTGTAATTACAATACAGTCACATGACTGGCGCCTCATCTGCTTGTAGTGGTGGTGCAGTGTTATTACAATACAGTCACATGACTGGGGCATCATCTGCTTGTAGAGGTGGTGCAGTGTAATTACAATACAGTCACATGACTGGCGTCTCATCTGCTTGCAGTGGTGATGCAGTGTAATTACAATACAGTCACATGACTGGGGCATCATCTGCTTGCAGTGGTGGTGCAGTGTAATTACAATACAGTCACATGACTGGCGCGTCATCTGCTTGTATTGGTGGTGCAGTGTAATTACAATACAGTCACATGACTGGGGCATCATCTGCTTGCAGTGGTGGTGCAGTGTAATTACAATACAGTCACATGACTGGCGCGTCATCTGCTTGTAGTGGTGGTGCAGTGTAATTACAATACAATCACATGACTGGTGCCTCATCTGCTTGTAGTGGTGGTGCAGTGTAATTACAATACAGTCACATGACTGGCGCCTCATCTGCTTGTAGTGGTGGTGCAGTGTAATTACAATACAGTCACATGACTGGGGCATCATCTGCTTGCAGTGGTGGTGCAGTGTAATTACAATACAGTCACATGACTGGGGCATCATCTGCTTGTAGTGCTGGTGCAGTGTAATTACAATACAGTCACATGACTGGCGCGTCATCTGCTTGTAATGGTGGTGCAGTGTAATTAGAATACAGTCACATGACTGGCGCACCATCTGCTTGTAATGGTAGTGCAGTGTAATTACAATACAGTCACATGACTGGGACATCATCTGCTTGCAGTGGTGGTGCAGTGTAATTACAATACAGTCACATGACTGGCGCGTCATCTGCTTGTAGTGGTGGTGCAGTGTAATTACAATACAGTCACATGACTGGGGCATCATCTGCTTGCAGTGGTGGTGCAGTGTAATTACAATACAGTCACATGACTGGCGCCTCATCTGCTTGTAGTGGTGGTGCAGTGTAATTACAATACAGTCACATGACTGGGGCATCATCTGCTTGTAGTGCTGGTGCAGTGTAATTACAATACAGTCACATGACTGGCGCCTCATCTGCTTGTAGTGGTGGTGCAGTGTAATTACAATACAGTCACATGACTGGGGCATCATCTGCTTGTAGTGGTGGTGCAGTGTAATTACAATACAGTCACATGACTGGCGCGTCATCTGCTTGTAGTGCTGGTGCAGTGTAATTACAATACAGTCACATGACTGGCGCGTCATCTGCTTGTAATGGTGGTGCAGTGTAATTACAATACAGTCACATGACTGGCGCACCATCTGCTTGTAATGGTAGTGCAGTGTAATTACAATACAGTCACATGACTGGCGCCTCATCTGCTTGTAGTGGTGGTGCAGTGTAATTACAATACAGTCACATGACTAGTGCATTATCTATTATTACCCATTCAAGTGAATGTATTGTAATTACACTGCACGGCTGCTATGAAGGAGACGAGACACATAAACTGTAATTATAAAGGAAGCAGCACTACACATAGCTGCTACCCCTTTATACAGCTGATCATCAGGAGTGCTAGGAGTCACACCCCCGCTGATCTATTAATGACCTATCCTTAAAGAGGTCAGCATATTGATGACATATGATATTGCTTTTTTTTCTATGGGCTGCCCGATTCCCCCACTGTTCCCCGCCCTGTATGTAAATTCATACCATCGGTACAGGGAAGGGGAGACGGTGAGGTTTTGTTCTCCCGGCTGTGACG
>CM065593.1:329419676-329441194 GCA_033119425.1 Bufotes viridis | reverse complement strand
CTGTCACAGATCGGTCACAAAGGGGATTTGCTGCCGAATCTATGCGTGATTCTCTGTGGTAGTGCCAGGCGTGAACTAGCAGCAGGACGGATCCGACAGGCTGTTCACCCGCCGGAACAACCTGACGGACTCCCTGCCACTAATGTGAAAGTACCTCTTAGAGCAGGGCCGACAATCCCAGACTGCCGGGTCGCTGCGGCGATCAAGAATTTGTCCTGGCCCTGGGTATTGCCCATGCTTGAAAATAGGCCAAGCACACCATCCAGTCGGAGTCCCAGCAGTGTAATGCTTGGGCTCGACAGCCACATGGCAGCCGGACGCTACTCGAAGTACTGGCTGCCATGGTATGCAGGGCAGCATTATACCCATGTGCGCGTGGCAGCCAGGCGCCTTCTTCTATAAGCATCAGCAATGCGCCGCACAGACAGAAGAAGCTGAGCGCCTGGTACCACGCAGTGACATAAGCATAATGCTGCTGACTGACCATGGCAGCCAGTACTTCAGTAGCGTCCTAGCTGTCATGGTCGATCGAGAGCCCAGCACTATCACTGCTGGGACTCCGATCGAACTGCCGCTGCCACCAATGATGGGGTGGAGGAGGGGGACTCTGTGGCCACTGCCACCAATGATCAATACTGGCTCCTAGATTCCAAGGAAATTTGTCAAGCCCTGCCTTAGAGTGGCAGAAGGATCGAGCACTATAACTTATATATAGAGCCCTGTAGTGAAATACGGTGACCAAAATGAGATATATATATATATGATATTTATATGTATATATATGCAATGTCCCAATCCTGTGATGGTCATGGGGCCCTGTATAATTTTGGGTAGTTGTAATATGCATATTAATGTATTTCTGCATATAGCTGTAATTCTTCATAACAGGCTGTTTTAGATAAGCATGTCATTACATCTGTTCAGCCCCTAGGTGGTGCTGGCAGTACATATCTATATATCTTAGGGTGTGTCAGGGCAGAGGACAAGGGAGGAAGTCAGTGGAGGAGTGAGGAGCAGAACAGGATAAGTCCAGTATGTAGCTGCCATTTTAGCCCATTGGCCGTGGGCCAAGCTGAGGGAGTGTGAAGAACCTACTTACAGCTATCTAGCACAGACCAGAGTGAATTCTGGATATACAGAAAGTCTAGTGGAGATTAGTGATGGGAAGTTCGACCGAGTTCATTTAAATCAGTTCATTCAAAAGAACCGATTCATGAATTGAATCCTCGATTCACTTGCTGAGTCGGCTGACAAGCAAGTAAACCGAAGCTCAGGAGTTTTAAAAAACAAGCATCCAGGGGAGAGGGAAAAACTCAGGACAAGAGGGTCAATTAGTATAATTAACCCTTAAGGACTCTGGGTTTTTCATTTTTATGCTTTCTTTGCGGTCCCTGCTTTCCGAGAGCCATAACTTTTTTACATTTACGCTTACATGGCCATATGCGACGGCTTTTTTTGCGGACAAGTTGTACTTTCCAACGCCACCATTTAATATTGCATACGATGTAGTGGAAGCGGGAAAAATTCCAAATGGGGTGAAATTGCAAAAAAAAGCAATTCCACCACAGCTTTACGGGTTTTTAAATTACGAAGTTTGATGTGCGATAAAACTGACCATTTAGTTTTATTCTACAAGTCAGCACTGAATCAGCGACACCCAATATGTATACTTTTTCTTCCGTTTTGATAGTGAAAAAAATTCAAAAGTGGGAAATTTTTATCTATTTTTTTGTCGCCATATTTTGACCCCTATAACTTTTTTTTGTAATTAAGTGTATGGCATTGTATGGGGCTTATTTTTTGCGTGGCGATCTGAACTTTTCGTTGATACCATTATGGTATGGAGTCCAAAACAGTGAATCAGCCTATTTGGGCGCTTTTTTTCAATTTTTCTGTTTACCGTATGGGGAATATATTTTTATATTTTTAACTACAGCGCACATTACTACACACTCCATGATGTGTATTTTTATTTTTTATTTTGGGGAAAGGGGGTGATTTGAATTTTTAGTTTTTTTTTATTTATTTTTTTATTTTTATTTTACACTTTTATATAGGTATATAAATCAGTCATCTGATTAGCTTAACATAAACTCCAATACACTTGTATTGGAGTTTATGAGGATTTTTACTACTTTCCTATGAAGCCCTATTGCTAACAAGGGCCGTATAGAAATAGTAAGTAGTAACCTCGAATAATTATTTGAGTTCGAGGCTATTACATCCAGCGCTGCGATTCCGATCACCACTAGGGGAGACGGAGAGCCGTCGAAAGTTTTACTTTCGGTTTTAGTGCAAGGAGATGCCGTAGGTCAGGATTGACCACGGCATCTGCGGGGTTGAATGATTATGATCGGTATCGCTGCCGACCGCGATCATTAGCCGCGGTGGTCAGCTACAGGAAACAGCCGACTCCTCCGCAGTGATCGTGCCCGCGAGCGGGCAGGAGCGGGCGCCATGCTTAGGACCGACCCACGACGACTCCATACGTCATGGGTCCTTAAGGGGTTAAAATGGTTACAGACCAGGGTGGGTTAAGGAGGGCCTAATATCTCTGCTAGTCAAACAGATCAGCTCAGTCAGATGAATCGACTCTCCAATTCAGTGAAAGGAATCTGATTGAAAAGAATGATCTGCTCAAGAACCGCACATCTCTAGTGGGAGATAGGAGCAGCATCAGTTTAGAGACTCCACAGCACCAGTGACCGGGAGAAGCCCTAAAAGCACCTGGACACAGCCGGACGACTGGGCCAAGGTTGTCCATTACCACATACCTCGACGGACATTGTGGACCAGTGTTTCTGAAAGCAACCAGTGCAAACAATGGAGCAGAGTATTCATGCCTCCCATTAGGATGGCCAGCTCTGTGGGCTGCTAATTACAAGTTACTGTATCCAGTACCTGGCTGCTAGAGTGTGGACATAGTGTAGACAGATATAAGAAGTGAAACTCCAAGCCTGTTACAGGGATTACAGCGGAGCCAATATTTAGATTATTACTTTGCTATATAGTGAACTGTAGCTGACAACCCTGAGACAACTGATCAAGTAAGGCTGCTTTCACACTTGGGTGTGATCCTGCAGGTAGTCCCATCTCCGAACTACCTGCCGGATCAGTCATACCGCATGACAACTGAAAGCATTTGGAGATGGATCCGGATCCGTCCTCACAAATGCATTAGTGCGGATCCGCTCTCTCCGCTTTCAGACAGAGAGACGGATCCGTTTTTTTCACAGTTTTAAAGGTCTGCACATACCGTTGTTGCAGTATTTAGATGCCAGATCCGGCACTAATACAAGTCAATGGGAATTAATGTCGATCTGGCATTCCGTCATGTGTTCCGGAATTTTAGACGTAGATAACACGCAAGCAGCATGAACTGGAACTGAAGACATCCTGATGCATACTGAATGGATTTCTCTCCATTCAGAATGCATGGGGATAATACTGACTCAGTTTTTTCTGGCATAGAGACCCGCCACTGGGGCCTCTATGTCGGAAAAGAAAACACTAGTGTGAAAGCATCCTAAAAGTTCTGTTGTTTACAACCATTGACTCTCATCCTTTCTCTATCACCCTCTTTGCACCTAATGGTGCTGACGTCACAAGCAACACCCTGCCTCCACGGCACTCAAAACCATTCCACCAAGGGCACTTCAACCACCATCTGGCGGGAATCCCTGGACAACAGAGTGTGCCCCGAAGGAGCTAGTGCTAGCTTCCATCCACTGCACGCCAGCCCAGGGAGTTCTACAGTAAAACTGCTACTACCCCCATCGCCCACCATAAGTCATATATATTGCCCCTACGGCTCGTGCTGCTGTATATATATATATATAGTGCTGTAGTGATATGTAGAGCGCTAAGTGACTACACATATAACTCCTATAAGAGGACATATCACCTTAAATGCAAACTGTTTAACCAATAGGAGGAACGTTATGCTAGCAGGCAGAGATTGCGGAGGGAATACTGGGTGACATCACATAATATTCTGGCTTTATGTGTCTCAATGACACACAGGGCAGCTGGTCTCCATGACATCCCTCTGACTGGCCCACCAATATATCTCACTGTAAAGTCAATGGGCAATCTTCTCCTGATTTTACTGTATTTGCTTCCCACCAGGAAAATCTGTGGCAGGGCATTGGCATGATCGGCTCTAACCCTACACCGCTGAGTAGAACTGGAGAGTTTAGGAAGTTTAGCTGAGTTTGTCATTGCCTCGCCGAAGACTGCTGACCTTGAGAAAAACAGCAGCAGCCATATTTCATCCATAAGCAGGAGTTAAAAGCGAGGCTCTGAGCGCCGTGCCAACCGAAGTGCCACCTCAGTGTTATTCAGCGCTTTTATGGAACTTTTCTTTTCTGTAAGGGTTTCTTCAAGGTGCTTCAGTCACATTACAGGTAGGAGAAGTTAGCAAAGCTCTTCAAGATTCAGATCTCATTTTACTTCTATGCCTATTACAGGGTGTTACGGCAGTGAATGTGGAATCACTGTGCAAACCAACCAACCTAATTGGGGTTAAATTGAACCGCCCAGCCCCTAGCTTAAACACCCTTAATGACCAGGCCACTTTTTACAATTCTGCACTACACTACTTTCACCGCTTATTGCTCCGTCATGCAACTTACCACCCAAATGAATTTTACCTCCTTTTCTTCCTCACTAATAGAGCTTTCATTTGGTGGTATTTCATTGTTGCTGACATTTTTACTTTTTTGCTATTAATCAAAAATTTAACGAAATTTTTGCAAAAATGACATTTTTCACTTTCTGTTGTAAATTTTTTTAAAAACTACATTTCTATATAAATTTTTCTAAATTTATTGTTCTACATGTCTTTGATAAAAAAATCCAATAAGTGTATATTTATTGGTTTGGGTAAAAGTTATAGCGTTTACAAACTATGGTGCAAAAAGTGAATTTCGCATTTTGAAGCAGCTCTGACTTTCTGAGCACCTGTCATGTTTCTTCAGGTGCTAGAATGTCAGGATAGTATAATACCCCCAAATGACACCATTTTAGAAAGAAGACACCCCAAAGTATTCGCATGGAGGGGCATGGTGAGTTCATGTGTCATTTCATTTTTTTCACAAGTTAGCGGAAAATGACACTTTCTGAGGAAAAAAATAATAATAAAGTTTCCATTTCTGCTAACTTCTGGCAAAAAAAAAAAAATCTCCCACGGACTCACTATGCCCTCAGTGAATACCTTGGGGTGTCTACTTTCCGAAATGGGGTCATTTGTGGGGTGTGTTTACTGTTCTGGCATTTTGGGCGGGCTAAATTGTGAGCAGCCATGTAAAGCTAAAGGTACTGTTGGAATTTGTAGCCCTTTACACACCCAGGCTGCAAAGTGGCACTCATGTGGTAATCGCTGTACCAGGAGAAGTAGGGCAATGAGTTTTGGGGTGTATTTGACATATACCATGTTAGGTGAGAGAAATATCTCTGTAAACTGACAACTTTGTATAACAAAATTTAAAAAGTTGTTATTTACAGAGATATTTCTACACCCAGCATGGTTATAAGTAAAAATACACCCTAAAACACATTGCCCTACTTCTCTGAGTACGGCGATACCACATGAGTGACACTTTTTGCAGCCTGGGTGCAAAGGGGCCCTAATTCTAATGAGTACCTTTAGGATTTTACAGGGCAATTTTACGCATTTAGATTCCAGACTTCTTCTCACGCTTTAGAGACCTCTAAATGCCAGGGCAGTACAAACACCACATGTGACCCCATTTAGAAAGTAGACATCCCACAGGTATTCCATGAGGGGCATGGTGAGTTCATGTAATATTTTATTTTTGTCACAAGTTAGTGGAATATGAGACTTTGTAAGAAAAAAAAATAATAATAATCAATTTACGCTAACTTGTGCCAATATATTTTTTTCTGTGAACTCGCCATGCCCCTCACAGAATACCTTGGGGTGTCTTCTCCAAAATGGGGTCACATGTGGGGTATTTATACTGCCCTGGCATTTTAGGGGTCCTAAAGCGTGAGAATCCAAAGCGCAAAAATGCCCTGAGAAATCTCTGTGCAGACATTGGCCTCTTTGCCATCTTGGCTGCAAAGATGCAACACCATGTGGTATTGCCGTACTCAGGAGAAGTAGGGCAATGTAGTTTTGGGGTGTATTTACACATACTCATGCTGTGTGAGAAATATCCCTGTAAATCGACAACTTTTTACATATTTCTTATTCAAAGTTGTCAATTTACAGAGATATTTCCCTCACCCAGCATGGGTATATGTAAAAATACACCCCAAAACACATTGCCCTACTCTCTCCTGAGTACGGCGATACCACATGAGTGACACTTTTTGCAGCCAAGATGCGCAAAGGGGCCCTAAATTCCAATGAGTACCTTTAGGATTCACAGGGCATTTTTACGCATTTGGATTCCTCACGCTTTAGGGACCCCTAAAATGCCAGGGCAGTATAAATACCCCACAAGTGACCCCATTTTGAAAGAAGACACCTCAAGGTATTCCGTGAGGGGCATGGCGAGTTCACAGAAAAAAATTTATTGGCACAAGTTAGCGGAAATTGATATATATTTTTATTTTTTTACAAAGTCTCATATTCCACTAACTTGTGACAAAAATAAAATTTTGCATGAACTCACCATACCCCTCACGGAATACCTTGGGGTGTCTTCTTTCTAAAATGGGGTCACATGTGAGGTGTTTGTACTGCCCTGGCATTTGAGGGTTCTCCGCAATCATTACACGTATGGCCAGCATTAGGAGTTTCTGCGATTCTCCGTATATTGAGCATACTGGTAATGAGATTTTTTTTCCGCTCAGCCTCTGGGCTGAAAAAAAAAATGAACGGCACAGATTTTTTCATTCGCATCGATCAATGTGGGATGAAAAAATCTCTGCCAAAATCAGTGACTGCGGTGCGGTGGGCTGGGCGCTAACTACCTAACAAGTAGCTAACTAACTGGCGGTGATAAGGACCCTTATGCCCCATTCACACGTCCGCAATTCTGTTTATGGAACGGAATTGTGGACCCATTCATTTCTATGGGGACAGACTTTGTCCCGCTCGGATCCGGAATTACGGATCCGCGCTCCGGGTCTGCACTTCCGTTCCGCAAAAATATAGAACATGTCCTATTCTTGTCCGCAACTGCGGACAAGAAAAGGCATTTTCTATATAGTTCTGGCAATGTGCGGATCTGCAAAATGTGGAAAGCACATTGCCGGTGTCCGTGTTTTTGCGGATCGGATCCGCAAAACACATATGGACGTCTGAATGGAGCCTTACAGGGGGTGATCAATGACAGGGGGTGACTCAGAGTCTATATGGGGTGATCAGGGTTAATAAGGGGTTAATAAGTGTCAGGGGGTGGAGTAGTGGTGCTTGGTGCTTACTTACATAGCTACCTGGTCCTCTGCGGTCGATCCCAGCAAATGGGGACCACCAGAGGATCAGGTAGCAGGTATATCAGACGCTGTTAACAAAACAGCGCCTGATATACCTGTTTGATTTAATTTATTTTACATCTACAGACTGGTAGATGCAGCCTGCCAGCGATTGATCATCGCTGGCAGGCTGCAGTGTAATTGCAGAGCTGCACGCCTCACAGCAAATCTCGCCTCGCGAGATGACGACGGATGTGTCCGGCCAGGAACAACAGGACCGCCGGTCCTAAGAAGGTTAGGCGGTCCTAAGAAAGTTAAAGAGGTATTCCCATCACAATGATCACAGTTTAATCTGTTAATAGGTCCCAGTGATCATTTTTGTAAATATAATGTATAAGCAAATTCTCACCCTTCTTGATCAAATTCTTTCCCCTCCTACCATTGTTATCCTTGGTTTCCTATAGTTACAGCCACTGCCCCCTGCCGATTCCATGGGCGGCGCCTGCGCAGAAGAACCACATCCAGAGCCCCACATGCACCGTTTGCAGGGCAGACTTGGAGACCGTAGGCGACTCTTCTGATCACGTGACATCTCTAGGTCACGTGGGTCGGCAGCCGGAGCGCTCTGTTATCACAGGCAACGGCTGAATGTTTACAGAGGAGGAAGGTCTGTTCCGTCTGCAGCACTGAGAGGAGAGAGAGAGTGACAGTGCTGGAGGGGTGGGTGTGGAACGACTGGGGAGGGATGGGGGTGAGAATTGTATGTAGAGAGGGGATTCTGGTGGGACTGTATGCTGGGGAGGGGCTGTGTGAGATTATATACTGGGGGGCTGCTGTGTGAGATTATATACTGGGGAGGGGGCTGCTGTGTGTGATTATATACTGAGAGGGCTGCTGTGTGAGATTATATACTGGGGGGCTGCTGTGTGTGATTATATACTGGAGGGGGCTGCTGTGTGAGATTATATACTGGGGGCTGCTGTGTGAGATTATATACTGGAGGGGCTGCTGTGTGAGATTATATACTGGAGGGGCTGCTGTGTGAGATTATATACTGAGGTGGCTGCTGTGTGAGATTATATACTGGGGGCTGCTGTGTGAGATTATATACTGGAGGGGGCTGCTGTGTGAGATTATATACTGGAGGGGCTGCTGTGTGAGATTATATACTGGAGGGCTGCTGTGTGGGATTATATACTGGAGGGGCTGCTGTGTGAGATTATATACTGAGGGGCTGCTGTGTGAGATTATATACTGAGGGGGCTGCTGTGTGAGATTATATACTGGAGGGAGCTGCTGTGTGAGATTATATACTGAGGTGGGCTGCTGTGTGAGATTATATACTGGGGGGCTGCTGTGTGAGATTATATACTGGAGGGGCTGCTGTGTGAGATTATATACTGGGGGGCTGCTGTGTGAGATTATATACTGGAGGGGCTGCTGTGTGAGATTATATACTGGAGGGCTGCTGTGTGAGATTATATACTGGAGGGGGCTGCTGTGTGAGATTATATACTGGGGAGGGCTGCTGTGTGAGATTATATACTGAGGGGGCTGCTGTGTGAGATTATATACTGGAGGGGGCTGCTGTATGAGATTATATACTGGAGGGGGCTGCTGTGTGAGATTATATACTGGGGGGGGCTGCTATGTGAGATTATATACTGGAGGGGCTGCTGTGTGAGATTATATACTGAGGGGGCTGCTGTGTGAGATTATATACTGGAGGGCTGCTGTGTGAGATTATATACTGGAGGGGCTGCTGTGTGAGATTATATACTGGAGGGGGCTGCTGTGTGAGATTATATACTGGAGGGGGCTGCTGTGTGAGATTATATACTGAGGGGCTGCTGTGTGAGATTATATACTGGAGGGGGCTGCTGTGTGAGATTATATACTGGGGGGCTGCTGTGTGAGATTATATACTGGAGGGGCTGCTGTGTGAGATTATATACTGGAGGGGCTGCTGTGTGAGATTATATACTGGGGGGCTGCTGTGTGAGATTATATACTGGAGGGGGCTGCTGTGTGAGATTATATACTGGGGGGCTGCTGTGTGAGATTATATACTGGGGGGCTGCTGTGTGAGATTATATACTGAGGGGGCTGCTGTGTGAGATTATATACTGAGGGGGCTGCTGTGTGAGATTATATACTGGAGGGGCTGCTGTGTGAGATTATATACTGGGAGAGGGGGGCTGCTGTGTGAGAATATATACTGGAGGGGGGCTGCTGTGTGAGAATATACACTGGGGGGCTGCTGTGTGGGATCATACTGGGGGGGGGGCAGCTGTGTGATATTATATACTGGGGGGGCTGTGTGATATTATATACTGGGGGGCGGCTGTGTGAGATTATATACTGGGGGAGGGGACTGCTGTGTGAGATTATATACTGGGGTAGTGGGCTGCTGTGTGAGATCATATACTGGGGGAGCTGCTGTGTGAGATTATATACTGGAGAGGGGCTGCTATGTGAGATTTTATACTGGGGGGCTGCTGTGTGAGATTATATACTGGAGGGGGGCTGCTGTGTGAGATTATATACTGGAGGGGCTGCTGTGTGAGATTATATACTGGAGGGGGCTGCTGTATGAGATTATATACTGGGGGCTGCTGTGTGAGATTATATACTGGAGGGGCTGCTGTATGAGATTATATACTGAAGGGGCTGCTGTATGAGATTATATACTGAGGGGGCTGCTGTGTGGATTATATACTGAGGGGGCTGCTGTGTGGATTATATACTGGAGGGGGGCTGCTGTGTGATTATATACTGAGGGGGCTGCTGTATGAGATTATATACTGAGGGGCTGCTGTGTGAGATTATATACTGGAGGGGCTGCTATATGAGATTATATACTGGAGGGGGCTGCTATGTGAGATTATATACTGAGGGGGCTGCTGTGTGAGATTATATACTGGAGGGGGCTGCTGTGTGTGATTCTATACTGGAGGGGGCTGCTGTGTGAGATTATATACTGAGGGGCTGCTGTGTGTGATTATATACTGAGGGGGCTGCTGTGTGTTATTATATACTGGAGGGGCTGCTGTATGAGATTCTATACTGGAGGGGATGCTGTATGAGATTATATACTGGAGGGGCTGCTGTGTGTGATTATATACTGGGGAGCTGCTGTGTGAGATTATATACTGGGGGGCTGCTGTGTGAGATTATATACTGGAGAGGGCTGCTGTATGAGATCATATAATGGAGGGGATGCTGTATGAGATTATATACTGGAGGGGCTGCTGTGTGAGGTTATATACTACTGGGGGGATGCTGTATGAGATTATATACTGGAGGGGCTGCTGTAGTGAGATTATATACTGGAGGGGGCTGCTGTATGAGATTATATACTGGAGGGGGCTGCATGTGAGATCTATATAGCTGGAGGGGAACTGCTGTGTGAGGTTATAGTACTAGCTGGGGGCTGCTGTATGAGATGTATATAGCTGAATGTGAGTCTGAGCTAGTGCTGTTGGGGGATTAGGGATTAGACAGATGTAGCAGGCTGTATCTGAGGTGTTTCAGACCTCAGTGCTAATGGGAGAGAGAAATAGACAGATGTAGCAGAGCTGTGTATGCATTTATACAGATACATGGTCTAAGGTATATACTCAATGGTACAGCTGTAATGGAAACAAATCTGCATCAGTGCTGGTCAGTGGGGATTGGTCATATTTCATGGGAGTCAAACGCACAGATCATATGGCTACTAGCTGACATGCATTTGGGCTAATGTATAGTAGTGAATTATTGTTTTGCTGCACAGAATGGGTTTTGTAAAAGATAAGACAGGTTTTATGTGTAAGGATGCAGGACAGCCACATGTTACTATCTTAGCTCACTTCCCATGGCTCTCTGAGTGATGATTCCACAGCAGGAAGGAGGGGCCTCACAGACACTGCAGGCTGCCTGACTGATGCCTCATACTATCCACATGAACGGCAAGGACTGAGCTCTCAGTGTGATGTCATAAAGAGGCGTGGCCGGCCTTCACTCAGACTGCCTAAGCCCGCCCAGCTTTAGGGTCCATCCACATGTCCGCTTGTGTTTTGCGGATCCACGGATCTGCAAAACACGGTTATCGGCGACACCGCACATCGCCGACACTATATAGAAAATGCCTTTTCTTGTCCGCAGTGCGCAACAAGAATAGGACATGTTCTATTTTTTTTGGAACGCGACATTGCGGACCCGGAGTGCAGATCCGCAATTGCGGACCGGAGGACATCGCCTGTCCCCATTGGAAATGAATGGGTCCGCAATTCCGCTTCCGCAAAAATGCGGAACAGAATTTGCGGACGCGTGAATGGACCCTTAGAAGCAGGAAACCAGGAAGTGAATGCAGATCTATCTGCAGGTGAGGCTGGAATAGCAAGATGGGAATAACCCTTTAAGGGTGTTATCCTTGGTTTTCATCCTTTAACCCCTATACAGGGATCTAGACTTTGCTGCAAAAGAAACTTACTAGGATGCAAAACTCATAGTCAGTAAGAGGCCAAGGTCAGGGAAGATAGAGTACATGTGGATCCATGAAACAGTTCAAAGTACAGGGCACGTGGCGAAGGGTTAGTACAGTAATTAGGCACAGGTTGGGTCAGACAATGGAAAATCAGGCAGAAGTCAGTACATGGGTAGACAAATGGAACAGTACACCTTTACAGAAACTAGTAAGTGAGTTTAACATATTGCTTAATAAACTTCCCACAGGAAAGGTGCATGAAGTACTGAGTTAGGGCATGCATGTGCTGGCCCTTTAAGAGCCAGAGAGAAACATTCACGCACCCTATGGCAAGAAGGAGATGCCTTGTCGGCAAGTAGCAGGCTAAAGCCTGCCAGAAAGAGGCATGAAGATCTCCAGTGGCCGGGCCCATCACTAGGATGCAGAGGAGGGACCAGCAGGTCCATGTTTCGGGAACAGAACAAGCAGCAAGGGGAGTAGAGGAGTGCCAGTACCACCCAGAGAAGTGGGACAGTGGTGGGCATGGGCTAATGTCAAAACATAGGTTAAGCTGGCTTGGTTGCAATAATAAGTGACCAGTCCAGGGTCAAAAACAATTAAAAGAACATTAGTTGCCCTATCACAGTGATTATGTCATCCAGGAAACTATATTCTGGGAAATACCCATTTTTATTTATTACTTTGGATTACCTGCTCTCAGCCTGCTCCAGCTAAACTTGCACAGCTTCTTACAACTCTGTGCACCAATATTCTATGTGTACGCTAGATTTTATAGATTTGAAGCTTGATGTTCTCATGATGCAGTAACATGATGCACCATTACCTTGGTAAGAAGCTGCCTGGCACTGGATGCAGGGTTCATTCTGCTGTCAGTAATACCCTAAGATCTATTTTCATGTGGGTTTACATAATGGGTTTTCTATTTATTATGTGACTTTTTCCCCTTCCACATGCACAATATCATAAACCTCATTTGCTTCCGTAGTCTCCCAAAAAGCCTCCTGTGTACATAACACTGTCCGCCAAAGGGTCCACTGCCTAAAATGTTACCTTAGATGCCCCTCTGCCAAGGTCACTAATACATCTAAAAATATAATATGAGGCAAGCTAGTAAGTGGTTTGCCTACAATGATGCTCAGCTCAAAGCTGGCACTATTATGAAGACCGAGAAAACACGAAACACAGTTTGGTAGCAGAATTTCTTATATATTCAAATGGTGAACCTCCTTAGGAGACTTTAGATTTAAAAGGGTTGGTGCAACCTGGCCTCAAGCTTAGACATGTGAATATTAATATGCTTTATATGGCACTTACTAATATATTTTTATTTCATAGATTACTGCCAGCTGGAGAGGCATGTGACCGGTACTGCATTAGTGCCTCCTCAATTAAAGCACAGGAGCCAGCCATTCGGATACCAGGAGTTCGGCACGCTGTGTTCCCAGTGGTAGAGAGGAATTATGTATTTGGTTGTATATATGTCTCCATCTGCCGAGGAGGGATCTCATTGTCCTAGAAAATGAGATCCTGGACCTGAAATAAAAGGAAATACTAGTAAATGACATCACATACATAAAGTGGACAACCCCTTTAAAGAGAGAGGGTTTTCGAGTTACAAACACTGAATGTCATTTTAATATAACCCGGCATGAAAAACCAGTTACTTTTTGTTTATATACTTGCTGTGTGCAAAAATGTTTCCACTTCATTATGACGGCACCCTCTGGTTTAAACTGCATAGTATCTGCGCATGTCCAACTACTGAGGTGCCTTGCACATGCTCATCTCTATTCATCAACTGCAAAGCAGCCCTATCTATTCTTTGAGAAGCTGTGACAGTTTCAGGAGAAAGAGTTTAGGAGAAGCAGAAGGGACCCCCAAGAAAAAAAAAGCAGAAAGGACACACCCATGGCGCGGCAACCTGAAGAGAAAGCTAACAAGAGCAATTGGGGCATGAATGGCAGGGAGCTCTGTATTTTATAATAGATTAATATCATTCCAGAGTGGTCTTTTAACGCACAGTATCTTGCCGACAGTCGTGTTAAAATGTGTGTGGCGTAGACTAAGATCCTATGCACAGCATAGTTCATGCATTCAGACTTGGTACGAGCAGCTGCAAGGTCTTTCTGTATTGATACCAACTGTTTGGTGCCCCAACAAAGCCCTAGATGATGAGAATACCTGGTTCAGGGGAGAATACTATACATACAATGTAATGTATTTGGCCCAGATTTATTTTCCACTTGCATTTTGTTCAGGATCTTTTTGAAAAACCACTGTGAACCTCATTTGTGACTCTGTAAGAAACCAGTGTAGCTCATGCTTTGGGAATATCAGGGAGAATGCAGGGCTGCATTGATCCGGTGCTCACAGAAAGTCTATGGTACAAAGTGCACTTACTGTCATGTACTAAATGCTGCAGCCATGCGTACCTCTATCACCCCAAGTGCTCCAACGAGCGATCGTGCCAGATGAGAGAACATTCAAGGGAGCGTTCAGTGCTGGCAGCAGATAACCTACAAGGTCACGATCAGTCATTGTAAAGCTCTGTTACATACGCTACTCACAGGAAGTTAGGGATCATTTGGCTTAGTGGGTGCAGATTGAGGATAGACACCAATGCACCCAGTACCGTTACAGTTGAGACTTAATGCTGACCTTCTCTAAACTCTCGAATGCACATGTCAACTGATCAGTGCTTTTTGCACAACTTGCTGTTCTCTAACAAAGAAGCCTAAAGGCAGAGTTTACAACAGGTGTTTGATCCATGAATCTGCCCAATAAATTTCCTGGTTTAAGTTTGAATTGGCATTTAAGCAGTCCTCCTCATCATGTTGTGATCACGTTTTGACATCCTTAGAGATGAACAGGCTTCTAACGACTGATCAACAGTACCTTGCCATTCTGCGAGGCTTTAGCGAGGATTTTCTCAGATGGAAGTTGCCACTAAGCTTGAGTGTGTCGCAGAGTGCACAAATCAGCAGGTTACAGCAACAGAGATACAGAGAGATTGGAAGAGTCACGAGAAAGGCATGAGAAGTGGACCTCCTTTGGCCCCATCCCAAACTGATTGACCGCTTCATTTGTGAGACAATGCAGCAACGGAACAAGATGATGAATGCCACACTGACTCCAGGGGGGGTAGAAAGGCACCCACGTGTCATGTCAGACCACTCTAAAGAAACTATTTACATCAGCATGGTCTCTGGCAGTGCCTGGAATGACCTGCAAGGGTATCCAGACCACACCACCAGTCACAGGCGTCATTGTCTTGCATGGGCCAGAGAGCATCTTTGCTGGACGCGGACAGTGGGCCTCGATGCTATTCTTACTGATGAAAGTCAATTCATGCTGAGCAGAAACTGAGTCGTGATGGAGATCGTCAAGCAGAGCGTTTCATGCAGTAGCCTCTGTTGTCACACAGCGAACCTTTAGTGATGGTTGGTGTTACAGTGTGGGCAGGTGTGTCTAGAACTGCCCTACACTTTGTGAGATAGTACGGTGACTAGCCCATACTAGCTAGAATAGCATCATTAGTCCAATCATTGTGCCTCTGCCACTGAACAACACTGGGCCCCTAATTTCATCTTCATGGACGAGCCATCAGCCAGCTGATCAGGTCATCAATTGGGAAGCAGGCTGCTACTGGAGACTTGTTTTTATCAATGAGGTGACTGCATTCCTCTGGAGTTGCCAGATCTATTAAAAAACATGGATCAGCAGATCTGTAATAAGAAGGCTTATAATTCTGCTGTTATAGCTGTGACCGAGGCGCTGAAGAAAGAGTGGATATAGTGAATATCAGTCAGCTTTTAAAAGCAACTGGGCGATCTTGTCAAAACAGGTGTCGCCTAAAACCAGCTGATAGTTACAGACATTGCCTTTTGTGGAATTCTACTCTTTGGCCTGTCTCATAATTATTTTAGAATGAAAATCTACATTCCATAATACGTTTGTAAATATTCTTTGTAATCTGTATCTTGTAGTGTAATCCCATTCCTTGCCTTTCATGTTTCTGATTACTAAACCAAATAATTCAAACCTGCCACATGATGAGTGCTATATTGAGAAGCTATTCTGAGATCAGAGGCAGAGCTAGCCAGAGAATGGGAGACACGTTGAAGATGCTCTGTATCTTGCAGTCTGTATATTCAAGCATTCAGCATTCAGCAATTTAGTAGTAGAATTTAATAGAATATTGAAAATGGGTTATTGTAGCACCTGGATTTGGAAGACATTATCTGCACTCTGCAAAATAACATACTAAAGTATTATTACCAAATGCACTCACGTCTACTACAATTAAATATCAGTTTATACTGCTTTTGATATTGTTTACCTATCTGTAGAAAGTGCTAAAATAATTGATCATTTGAAACTGTTATATTAACCAGATAATCTGTTCATTAGTGCTGTATTAATTTCCTGAAGGCATACCTCGTAAAGGCAGTTAAAATTCCTGAAATGGACAATAAATTAGCTGATTTATCTCCAGGGTATAATGATATTAACACAGATCTTAGTGACCCTGTTTGTATAATATTTATGTCTATAGTACACTCTAAGCCTGTCCTAATCACAACTAAGTTGATTTAACACATTGAAAACTATCAGCACTCTATCATCACTTGTAGGGTTATAATTGAACCTACCAACTATAATCTTAAGCCCAGATCTTTGCTGAATAATTATGAAGACCTAATACATTCTCAGAAAGGAAGGATCAGGGGATGTAGCTATAGTAGTAGTACTATATACGATCTCATTTTATTATCTGTCCTTTCTCATCATGTTTATCTATATGAACTCATTCTCTGAGTTAAGCATGATTCTCTCAAGCTGTATTCAGATCATGTCACGACAGCAGACCAGAGAAGAGTATGAAATATCTATATCCAGTGTTGTAAGTAACAAATATCTGTAATTCAGACAGAGTTTGTATATTGTACTCTGAGATGGTAATATTTATTCCATAATAGTTCACTCCACCAGACACCATAGTCTGTCTTTTTAAAGGTATTTGTGAGAATATGTTTAATAAACTAATAATTTAAAATGCACCTTTTCTTCATTTAGAACTCTATTTAAGATGAGTGTCTCATAAGGCTTCTTGTGCTCATATTCTCAAAGATGAATCAAGTTTGGCACATATATTTTAGGTGCAAGTCTGAGATAGTCAGACATCAATAAACACAAAACTGTAGTAATTTTTTTTAAAAGAAATCTAATATCTGTCCTCATCACTTTCTGCTCATAGCCATCCTAATTTTTGCTAAAATTAATAAAAGCCTAAAGTAATCTGTGGCTTTTATCATATGTACTATATCTTGAATAACAGTTCAGTACATTTAGTCTTCTAAAATCTTTGAAACACTAGCAGCACCTTAACCCAATGATCTGGGTGTGATCAACTAACTACTCTCTGCTCTGTATTTGTAGATTGATTACATTTCTTGCTATATGCTGTATGATTTTCGTCTTTCAGTACTTTTTCTAACGTAATACTATTCATTCATATAGATTACAACTGTTTTATCCTTTGCAAAAAACATAATTGATGTCTTATCATTTAAAAAAATAAGGAAATAAGTGCCTTATGTGTGAAAAACATATTCTTGCTCTTTCAGCATAGACATTCAAAGTCTATCCTCATTTAGACATATTAACTATCTGCTACCTGCAATTAAACAGTTTACAGATAATATTCATTCTTTGGAGAATATTTAGTCACATTTCAATCACATAAATATGACACCTTTAAAATTATAAATATTGAAATATAGTACTATATATTCGTCCATGAGAATAGTGTTGATGTAATCTTATGAATTTATGACAAATTTGTCTGATATACTTTTACCAAAAAACCATTGCCCGATAGGATGCAATGCTAAAACCGACAAAAACTATAATGAAATAATTTAACAAATACCATCTTTATTCAATAAATGTCCATTACACATAATTAGTAAAATTACAAAGCATGATTGATATGACTGAAACAACGCTGCACCTTATCAGCTCACAGGATTATAAAATACAGTTTGCATACAAAACTATGAAGTAATATGAAGATATAATGTTAATATGCTGAGTCAGTGGTCACCATTAGTCAAAGGAGAGAAAAAAAAAGAAAGGTATATAGGGAAGGCTCCGTACTCCCATACTACACCTTAATCTTTTCTCTAAACATTCTATTGGCTGACATACCTATACCCCAAATAGGGACTAAATGTACAATGAAATAGCCATAGAAAATGAGCCACCCTTACCTGGACCTGGACTACTGGAGGCGGAGAGATGAGCAGCACCGACGCGTTTTCGCCTCTGGCTTCCTCAGGAAGCGTGAATATCAACACTTAGCAACATCCTAGCAGCCAATAGGAAGATTGCCTGCCCTTAGTGTTGATCGCGGGCTCTATTGTAATTTTTATCATAAATATATTACATTGCCTATTTTAGCAATCAATCAATAAGGACTGGAGATCATAAATTCTTGGGTGATAATTTATAGTATTCTGGCAAAAATGCCAAAATACTCATGAAATTAGAATATTGCCTATGCGCTCATCACTGTTGCAGATTGTACCAGCTGTTTCCTTTTCTGTGTATTGATGTTGAATAACAGCATTTGAAGATATGCCCAGAGTGTTCTTCCCCGAATGCAAGGGTGATCCTCCGTAGACTGCTGTTATCTCATCTTCTCCCATCTGTTTGACTCTAAGTAAACCAGGGCCCTTCATCAGGATCTGCTCACTTTACTGCCCAGGCCCAGGCATGTGCAGTCAGTTTACTGTTTTGACTGCCCACAGTGTGCAGTATACGGTGCATGCCTGGGCCCAGCAGTGGCTGCAGCTTGGTAACGGATTTTAAGGAGAAGAGTCTGCAATGTAAAGTACACTGGACTGGCTTACAGTGAAACTATGGGAGGATAACTGTCTTTCCTCAAGGCAGAGCACACATTGAGAGAAATAAACTGCGGTTCCTGCTTTTTGTATTGATATAAGTGCTCATTAGATCAAGCATGCCCCTGACGGCTGGAATCTGAGACCTCCAAGAGAAACAAAGGCATTCTTGTTAATTTTACCTACAGTACAAAGATGACAGTATATATGCAAATTAAATTTCTGTAAAATAAAAAAAATTAAATATTTGGATACTAACCTGATGTTAATTGCTAATTTGCATATATTTTACCAGACACCAAGATGAACGTTTGTTGCCTAGTCTACAATAGTCATCACATATGATAACTTGATCTCTATAATATAAATGTGCTCACTCATACATCTCCCAAGGCCTCTCAGCTAGAAAAAGCAATTGTCTGCTTTTTCTATATATAAGGAGTTTTGTCCCAAAGACTATTTGCAGTGTGAGTCAGTAGTTTTCTGGATCAGCATTGTTGGATGTTGCTGGAATGACATCCCCATTGGCTTCCATAATTGTTATTTAATGGGGTTGGCATCTTATTCCAGAGTAACATTAACAATGCTAGGTCCAAAAAAAGCTCTGCAGACTGTTCTCTGTAGTAGCTTAGAACTTCCTGCTGGCAGTGTGAAAACAGGCTTTTGGTTGCTATTCACAGATAGTAATCCAGGGGTACACTCTACGCTATGTTTGCCTTCAGGATTCAAGCAAGAATGCTGTCTAACTTGTGGCTACTTATTGCACCGGAGGTACTGTGCCGTGCCAGGAGTGGGCATCGCGATGCGCATTCCCGGTTGAGGACATCCCAGAGCGCGGAGTGCGGGATCTCGGCGAGGGGAGAGAGAGAAGAGAAGGAGAGAGGCGGGCAGAGAGAAGACACTGGGACGAATATGAGCCAGAAGGCCTTGGACTCCGCCCCTGGGCATTCTTGAACCCTCATTTATATATTCTTCGAACTTGATTTTTGATGTTACAAAACTGCAGTGAAGCCAGCAAGGTACCATTTAAAAAACATCTGAAGTGTGGCCTAGCACTAGTTCAACGGTTTAATAGGTATAAATGTCGCTGACAGACTCGCTTTAAGTACACTCCTCAGCTCACTCCTCAGGAGAGGGAGCAGGTCAACCTTCCTCCATTCCTGGTAGAACTGTCTTCCTTAAACGCTACCATGTTTAGCTCTAATATTGTTAAAGCACAGAAAATATGTAAATGATAACCAGTTCATCCCTTGCAATGGTCTCTGGGCCCTGCACAGCCTCTTGAGACTGTGCAGATACGACCTTCTTCACTGCTTCTACTCTGAAGACCAGAGCTATGATGTAGACATCCAGAAAACTCACTGGTTGTACCCTCAGTGAGACTTTAAAACCACCAAGCTTGGCTTCTTGTAAAGACACACCTATTAACCATTTAAATGATAGGCATATTTTCCATTATTTCATTTTAGTTTTTACACCTATCCCCAAAACCATAACTTTTTTATGGTAGTTTCTATTCATAGCCATCTGAGGGCTTGTTTTTTTGTGGGACAGAGTTGTACTTTCTAGTAGCACCATTTACAGTTGCATAATGTAGTAGAGCGGAAGAAAATTCAAGTAGGAGTAAATTTATAGAAAAAACACAATTCCACCATTTTTTTTTATTTTATTTATTTTTTTTTTTTTTTTTAGCGTTTCTTATGGCAAAACAACTTGTTAATTTCATTCTCCGGAGTCAATACAGTACAACTAAAGGATAAAATGAATCGACCGGATGAAACATTTCGTTTGCCATGTGAATTAATATTTTTATATTTTAATATTGCAGGCATTTTCACACACGGTGATGCCCCATGATGTTTATTTTTAATTGTTTATGTATTTTATTTTGAGGGAAAGGGGAGTAATTTGAATTTTATTTTTATTATTCTCTTTTTTAATTCTGCAATATTTAATAGTTTATTAGATTTAGCTACCTCTCATAGACTACATCATTAGCATTGCAGTCTATAAAACACACTGGGTTCTTATGGGCCGTGCCCACGTATGCAGGCTCCATGAGAAACAATATTAATGGCAGGCTAACAGCCTTGGATCATTCAGGAGGATTAGGCTACCGCTTGCTGCATCCCAGCTCCCCGATCCTCGCTAGGGAGCTGGTGCAGGCTTTCAAGGGTATGTACTCGGTTTTTGGCGTAATAGATGCCGTGGTCTAAGGGGTTAAATATGAGGGTTAAATGTGTGCCATCAATGTTATCATCAATCACATACTGTACAGTACATTAGCCCCAGATGCCACCGTGGAAAACCACGAGCTGGCTGTGGTCACAAATGGGCACCATCCTTAAAGTCCGACCACCAGCGTATATGGTAGTCAGGAATGAGTTAATAATTATGGCACATGTGTGCAGGTTGATGTTCAAAGGGAAATATCAGGCATATCATAGCTATCCATATTCTCCGAATAAGTATGATAAGTTTTACATTTATTAAATTACCACTTTAACATACCTCCCAACTATTTGATGGTCAAGAGGACACTTACGGTTTATTGAGTGAACAATCAATTTTTCCATATCATCACCACGACGGCCCACAATGAATTGACCCCTGACACCTGTAGGGGCAGGAAAACAGAAGGTTAAATTCCCCTCACCACCCAGCACCAGTGTTTTCCTGTCCCTACAGAGGGCAGAGAAAGATGCTCCTGGTGCCTCTATTAGTCCACCAAGAAGAGCAATGGATTAAATGGCGCCCCC
>CM065593.1:329402741-329419176 GCA_033119425.1 Bufotes viridis | reverse complement strand
TTGAGGGACATATTGAATCATGCAAGGGATGAGGGTTTAATTGATGATAAACTCTTTTCTTATTTATACTGTGACAAACCGGTTACTCCCATATTATATACCTTGCCGAAAATCCATAAAGATTTGTCCAAACCCCGGGCGTCCTATCGTCTCGGGAAGGGGATCATTATTTTGTAATATAGCTATTTTTCTGGATAGGTTACTTCGCAATTTTGCGGTTTCGGCAAGGTCATATGTACGGGACACAGCCGATTTCTTGACAAAGATCCAAGATTTGAAGGTTCCTGATGGAGCTATATTGGCATCTTTTGATGTCTGCAGCTTATACACGTCAATTGAACATAACCTGGGACTTGATGCTGTCCAAACCAGGTTACGATCCACAAATTATTCATTACCATGTCAGTTATTCATTATGACTTTGTTGGAGTTTGTTTTATCAAACAATTATTTTTATTTCAGGATGAGTTTTTGTACAGCGTCGGGCGTCGCGATGGGGTCCAATGTGGCGCCCACCTATGCTAATATTTATATGGACCATCTTGAGACGACGTTCGTCTATGGGTGCCACCACTTCAGCCATGTGCTGGGGTGGTGGCGCTACATTGACGATGTCTTCTTGGTGTGGGTGGGCGCCACAGAGGACCTCACGCGATTTCATGAATATCTCAATGAGGTGGATCCCAGTGTTAAATTCACTCTAGTATGTTCCCAGAACAACATACAGTTCTTGGATACTGAGGTGACCATTCGGGCCACTCTCTAGTGACGGATCTGTATGTGAAACCTACAGATCAGAATAATCTTCTGAGATTTGATAGCCATCACCCCAAAACAATGATCAAGTCACTTCCCCATAGCCAATTGTTACGTGTGACCCGTATTGTGCAGGATCCTACTCAATTGAATACGAGACTAGCAGAGATGACACAAAAATTTCAGAAAAGGGGATATCCCAGAAAGTTGCTCTCTACCAGTGTGCATCGGGTCATGAATCCAGATGCCACTGGTAGAGTTCGGGATAAAAGCCCCAGGATTCCTTTTGTCTCAGACTTTAATATCAATAGCTGCCATGTTTCCTCAATTTTAAGGAAACATTGGCGGACATTGTCCAATGGGTTTGAGGATATAGAAGAGTTTCAGCATCCGCCTCTATTCTCATATCGGAGGAACAGCAATATAGGAGACAGATTGGTTAGATCCGATGTCGGTTCTTTAAAAAGACGACTGGTCTCTTTGGATCTACTCGCAAGGGTTGCTTCCCATGTCATAATTGTGTTAACTGTAACCTAATGATACGAGGTGATACATTCACCAACCCTGCCTCGGGATGTACGATCAGGATTAAACAATACCTTACATGTGATACGACACATGTGGTGTACCAATTATCCTGCCCGTGTAACCTTTGGTACGTGGGCGAGACTACTTGGGACATCAAGACCCGATTAAATCAACATCGGTATTCGATCCGTAAGGCTAAGATGAATTTACCGGTATCCCGCCACTTTAAAGAAGCGGACACTCAGAGAAAGATCTGCGATTTAGGATCCTAGAAGGTATCCCTATATTGAGAAGGGGTGGAGACAGAACAGCTCTTTTGAAAAAACGTGAATTATATTGGATTTACACTTTAAAAACCTTGAGACCACATGGACTTAATGTGGAGTTTAGGGTGACATAATCTGTATTGCCATTCTGCACCTTCTTATTTCTCTGACTCTTACTTTGAGAAAAATTATTTACACGTGCCTTGTCTAAAAAATACTATTTTTCTCTTTTTTTAGAGATACCAGTTTGCCATAAAGAAAGTTATGAACCTGGAGCATGAGAAGATGCAGGACGCGATTTTTTTATTTTTGTATATATCTGCGATTATTTGTAATTTGGCTGTTTCCATGGGCAATGTTACTTACATGGGGCGGCGGCGGCTATATGTTTTTGACATTTGATTTCCTAGTTGGGACGTCTCTCTTTGGTCTCCTTTTGGGTGTATAATTCGGGATCTGACTGGGGACCGGGTCGCTTGCTGCGATCCACGATCTCCCTGCTCTAATAGGACAGCCGTTTTTCGCTGCGGGGGATCGTGGCGTGATGGCATGTCCCCCGATCTCTATATAACACCATCGGAGTGTCTGATATTGAGGTGCACCATCATGGTTTGACACACTGGGTGGCTGCACTCTACTTTTGACTCTGTGTATTTTCTTACCATATATGATAGCGTCCCGATTACTAGGAGGCGTGCTCATGTCACGTCATGTCACTAGGAGGCGTGTCTATGTCACGTCACTGAAGTTCGGATTCTGCGCATGCTCGCGGGAGGCCACGCCGTCCATGTTTGTTTCTGGCCCGGGTAACTAGATTCTCTGATGAGACCATTCCTTGGATCTCACGAGACTACGCCAGTTTGGCGCATGCCCAGTGCATTGATACCCACGCTCAGCGGACCGGCTATTCACTCATGCTCCAAGTATGTTTTTAACTAACTTTTTTCACTCATCAATTGTAATCAGGTGTATTTGATCAATTAATTTCACAGGATTATGGATTTATATATGAATAGTACACTGTATGGATAAAACACTTAACACGGGTTTTATTATAATGTTTATAATATGTGACACAATCATGTTACTGAATTTTTTATATTATGGTTTATTGCTGGTTTGATATTTTGATTTAATTACATTAATCACTGCTTTAATGGCAACATTATTGAAGGCACTATATATTTTGGCATTTCAACACGTGTGAACATGGCTTGACAAAGGCTCCATTGTGAGAGCTGAAACGTTGCTACTGCTTTTGGGTTAATAAACCACATTTTTACCACGACATCCGGAGTGCTGCCTGCCGTTTCTTCATTCTACATACGCCCTTGGTCAGAGGCAAGTTTGGGAGGAATTGCACCCACCTTCTAGTGTGCTGCTCACCATTTTTCTATTCACTATATAACAATATAGCTGTTAGTGATCCTTTGTCACGTGAACCCCTAATCGGCTCGATAAATATCTCCTGGAAAGAGGAATCAACAAAATATCGGCCTTCAACCTTAAATAAATCACATAGGAAGTTAGGGTGTTTACTCATTTGACCCTCTCTGCAGTGTCGTGACCTCTGAAGAAATCTTCACATTCCTGCTACAAGCAAGAGGAGTAGAAGCAGCCCCCACCTTTGGGGAAAACTGGACTATATCGCAGTTTACAGAAGGCTCACAGATAGACGCTGAAATAACAGGATCACTCACTGGAAAAGATACATTTATGCAGGAATCAGCATGATTATACTGCAAAACAGACAACATGTTATACACCTCCTCCTTGACCTCAATTTTAGGGTCGGGAGTGCTGCAAGGCAAAAGGGGGTTAGTAATCAGATGAGATTCTCCTTCAACCATTTCAGTAACCTTGCAGTAGCCTGGGCTTTGACCCTGCCCTGCCTGCATTACGGGGCTGAGCTGGGACCAGGAGTTGACCCTAAAAAAGACTCAGGCTGTTTTTCTTTGGATACCTGGGACAACTTACTTATAATGTCACTTAGCTTGGCCACTTGATCTGCCAAGTGATCAAGCCGACTGTTTGATTTGCGCACAGTTTGGTCCTTTGGTGCGCCCTGGTTATTGGTGGGTGACCTACTCCTAGGTGAAGTAGAGGGTTCAGTCCTACCTTCCTTCTGTTGTCTGGGCCTTTTATTCCAGCGCCTGTATCCCTGGGGATACCTATTGTAATTGGGTTGGTAGTTAGACCTTCCAGCACCAGATTATCGCCCTCTGACCCATTGGGGCTATGGGGCTTTGTCTGCTTGGGTCCTACCTGTTGCCGCTGGGTTTGTTGGAGAGGTCCTGTATAATGAAGGTTCTTACGCGGATGTGATTCAAATCCCAAGTTATGGTTTACCTTAACCTCTGCTACAATTTGTTCTGGGGACTTTTGTATCTCCTCTCACCTGTAGCATGGCATTCCCTGATATTATACAGTGGGGTGGCAACCATCACCAACCTGTCCAAGGGAGCCTCAAGATCAAGGTCTCTAGCCAGGCTAAGTTTAATTTGGGTCGGCATAGCATCATAGAACAACTGTTTAAACTCTTCAGATTCCCAATTTGGGGAGCTATATGCTAACCCATAGGCATTTTTAAGGATAGAGAGGAATTCACGGGGACTCTGATTGGGCCTACATGTAAGCATATAGATGTCACGTTTTGCAGCAGTAATGGTTCGGTATGGTCCGAATTCCAGTTTAACCTCATGCAAGACATTTTGCCAATTCTAAATTCCTCTGTCCCTAAAGGAGGTAAAGTAATGACGATACTTATCATCAAATGCCCATGGAAGGAATCTGATTCTGTCAGCATCAGAGTACAACCTCAAAGAGTCCATAGTGGATTCATACAGCTCTAAGTGGTTCGCTATTTGAGAAAAACCCTTCTTAGAGAACTTGGACACAGTGGCATTTAAAAACTTAATTATGCTTGAGGATAGGGGTGGGCGATATGGCCTAAAATTTATATTGCGATATAATATGAAGCATGTGCGATATGCGATATATATCGCAATATAAATTTTCTATATTTGAGGGAGGGTTGTTAAACTTTTTTTTTTTTTTTCCTTCAACTTTTTATTTAATAATTATTTAGCCTCCTTAGGGGCTAGAACCCTTGTCCTATTCACCCTGATAGATCTCTGTCAGGGTAAATAGGACTTGACACTGTCCCTGCTGCCCTGTGCTCTGTGCACACAGCAGCAGGGAGCTGACCATAGCAGCCAGGACATCAGTAGTGTCCTGGCTGCCATGGTAACCGATCGGAGCCCAACATTACACTGCTGGGGCTCCGATCACAACTGCCACTGCAACCAATGATCAGGGGGGGTCCACTGTGCCACAAATGAGTGAATAGAAACGTAGCCTGCATGTGCCGGCCATATACCATACTGGGCCTCTGTGACTGCACTCTGCGATCCACCGCAATTAGGTTCTGAGGGGTTAATTGCGGCGGATTGCAGCAGGCAGTCATAGAAGCCGGGTATGGGATATGGCTTGCACATACAGGCCTATAGGACCTTTCATTAGGTAGCAGCACATAGGGGGCACTTGCTATTATATCTGTGCGGGGCTCCGTTCGCCCGCTCTGGCCCCCGGCACATGGTGGGAACACCAGGGAGGAGACATCAGCTTCTCTCCCTGGGCGTTCCTTCTTCCTGCCTGTGACGTTCTGCACTGCCCCGCTCTCATTGGTGGCAGTGGCCACAGTCCCTCCCCTCCTCCGCTG
This sequence comes from Bufotes viridis, assembly GCA_033119425.1. NCBI lineage: Eukaryota > Metazoa > Chordata > Amphibia > Anura > Bufonidae > Bufotes > Bufotes viridis. The sequence goes on along the minus strand of CM065593.1, from coordinate 329,413,905 downwards.
TCATTGGTGGCAGTGGCTACAGTTCCTCCCTTACTCCTCTCTCATTGGTGGCTCTCAGTGGGGAGGAAGGGACTCCCTCCTTCTCCACTGTATCGGCTCAGGAGAACATGGTATACGCCGAAAGCCATATCGCCCCACCCCTACTTGAGGAGCTCTGATCCTTTTCTGAACATTGAGGATTTTTCTTCCTAGAGACCACCTCAGCATATAATGGTCACGTGGGACCCTGGTCTCCCTTGTGGGCAAACTTATGCCTGCGTGGCAGGGAATAAATCGCATGCTTCCCCACAATACTGTCAGAATCACATACGCTGCAATCACTTCCATCAGATGCTCTTGGCACAGGTGATTTAAACCGAACGTTTTTCTCCAGGGGAATACGTGGAGAGACACTTCTAGGGGCTTCCGTGTTGCTGACGCCCAGTAAGGCTTGAAATGCCCGACTTAATTGGGTTAATGCCTCCTGTGTAATCATGCCATCACTTTCGGATGGCTTAGGGCCTTGGATGGAGTCTGCTATAAGAGCATGTGATGACATATCTGGATGCTGGGGCGTAAGAAATGAAGGGTTTGGATATCTCCCAATATCAAATGGGTCACTTTCAGCATTGACTACAGTATGGCTTGGTTTGCCTGTCTGCTGAAGTTGGGAATAACAGAGGTGCCTGTACTCTATGTCCCCGATCACTGCCTCTGCAGATTTTAATTCTTCCTCTAACTGGGATACATTAATCTGTCTTTTCATTATATATGCATGTCTACTGTCTGAGTATTGGCCTCTAATAATGCAAACAAAAGAGGTGGAAACACGCATAATAAGTGTTGGTCTTTCTTGGTATTATCTTGTACCGTATCAAAATATATCAGATATATTCTAACTGTGCCGCGTGGCATCCAACCATCTTTACATCTTCCTTGGCTCTTTCCTGAAGCTCACTGATACATTCAGTCAAATCTTTGTTCAATTTAATTTGTGAATATATATATTCAACAATGTTACGGATCAGGTGCTCCGGGCTAGATAGACTATCTGCTGTAGCATAGCCACTGACCGTGTCACTGTCTGCAGCACTGATTTTCCTGATCAATAACCAATACACAGATATCAACAACAATCTGGCTAGCCAAGAAAAATGTGGAACCTTTCACTATTTGCACAAACAAAAAAGGGCATTATATAAAAAGAAACGATCAAAGAAAAATATCAAATGTTATTTTTCAGCAAGGTGGACATAACACCTATGAGCTCGTTTATTGAGAATCTTAATAATTGTGTGCAATATAGAAAAGAACAAGGTACAATAGTCTATGCAAAAATATATATGAATTTATTATACAAAAATGCTGGATACAAATCAATAATAATGCAAAAGATAGACAATGAAATGTTATACCAATATGTGCCACAATATAGTGCTGACACACCAGAAAAAACACCAACACTAATAATCAAAATCAATGCGGGAAATGAAATTTTACTTCCGATCAATAATGAATATCACCAATTAATGTAATAATATGCAATATTCCAAATTAAATAAAATGAGAGGTATCAGCCCGTTCTTTGTCACCTCCGTTCGGTATCAGGCTAAGAAATGTCTAATCGTCATTTTAGCAACATGCATCTTTGCTAAGAGAATGATCAACATTGACCAACACTACGTATCCACACAATATGGGGATATTTGGCTATATACCAGGCTAAGTAATTTATAACTACCACAGGCAATAAACAATATATACGTTACCAAGGATCAAATGATGAGCAGAGCCTTCAAGGGACAATTAACTCTCAAGAGGGTTTTCAGTAATCCAGGATAAAATCCAAAGCTTTGCTTCTCTTGGACACGTGTCTGTTGGGTCTTTTGTCCTTAGTAGTTTTTTCTTTTGATGGGGATCGCTGCCTACCATCTGCATGGGTAATTATTCCCAACCTTATCAAAAGAAGTCTTCCAATCAAATCGGAGGGTGTGCACTTATGGTAATAACTTATGTGATCATATATTACCCAAACTGCTTTGTGGCGAATGGAATAATGATACCTGCATGTACCTAGGTGGCACTGTTGTGTAATCTATTATTGTGAAACTTTTAAGAGTTAACTTATATAATGTGACTTCACATTGTGTGCTAAACATTCACCATCTGGAGCATATATAAAAAATGGATGCATACATCCGGACACTTGAAGCGATGAGAACCTCGTATTTTCTATTGCATTGGAATGTATGAAAATCGCAATCAGATGATTGTAAGTTATAGTTCCCCATGGGAACTATATAAAAGTGTAAAAAATAAAAAATAAGTTTAAAAACTAAATAAATAAAAAAAAACATAAAAGTTCAAATCACCCCAACAATTGCTGTATAACAATGTAAGTTCACCGCAGAACAGCTAATAACACGTACTTATTTTTCCTATTAATACACCCCAAAACTGGTTGTATCACACAGCACTTTCACCCCAATAACAAGCAACGTTTGCTGGAATTAAAGATATATACACTCTAGAGATGGCCCGAACTATTCGCCGGCGAACAGTTCCCGGCGAACATAGCTTGTTCGCGTCCGCCGCGGCGGGCGAACATATTCGATGTTCGCGTTCGCCTCTATACATTATTATTGAGCAAACTTTGACCCTGTACCTTACAGTCAGCAGACACATTCCAGCCAATCAGCATACCCTCCCTCCCAGACCCTCCCACCTCCTATCTAAACGCAAGGACAGCATCCATCTTAGATTCATTCTGAAGCTGCAGTAATAGTAATTGTAAATCGCAATGCGATTAATATAACCTGTATTATTCGCATTGCGATTACATCTTAGATCTGACTTCCTAACTGTTGTATTGCTAGAATATAACGAAGATAACGAATATAGCGCTATATTCTCAATCTTCGTTATATTCTAGCCACAACCATTAGGAACTCAGCTCTAAGTTGAATTCTCAATGCGATTAATATAACCTGCATTAATCGCATTGCGAATTCAACTTAGAGCTGAGTTCCTAATGGTTGTAGTATTGCTAGAATATACGTTATATTCTAGCAATACAACAATTAGGAACTCAGCTCTAAGTTGTAATCGCAATGCGAATAATACTTACAATTATTAATCGCTTTGCGAATCCATTTGATGCCTCTATTTGATTGTATATGACGGTTGACTATGACTACCACCAACATTTGGGCATTTTTGAAGGAAAACGCATCAAAAACGCATCTGCGTTTTTATAATTTTTTCCTTTTTAATTTTATTTTTTTGTGTATTTTGCCACATTTGGTTGCATATTTACATTTGGTATAGGCAAATATGGTAGTCTGGATCATTACTCTGCCCAAATCTATATTCAGCTACATGGCTTAGAAAATATGCTGTGAAACAATGATCCTAGGTTTTGGTATAGACACATGATCTAGACTACCATATTTGCCTATACCAAATGTAAATATGCAAATAAAATGTGGCAAAATACACAAAAAAAATAAACTAAAAAATGAAAAAATTATAAAAACGTAGAACGTTTTTTATGCGTTTTTTATCAAAACGCCCAAATGGCCCCTTGGGGGTTCAGATATCTTGCTTTGGAGGCAGCAGAACGTTGGTGATAGTCATAGTCAACCGTCATATACAATCAAATAGAGGCATCAAATGGATTTGCAAAGCGATTAATAATTGTAAGTATTATTCGCATTGCGATTACAACTTACAGCTGAGTTCCTAATGGTTGTATTGCTAGAATATAACGCATATTCTAGCAATACAACAACCATTAGAAACTCAGCTCTAAGTTGAATTCGCAATGCGATTAATGCAGGTTATATTAATCGCATTGAGAATTCAACTTAGATCTGAGTTCCTAATGGTTGTTGTATTGCTAGAATATAACGAAGATTGAGAATATAGCACTAAATTCTCAATCTTCGTTATATTCTAGCAATACAACCATTAGGAACCCATCTCTAAGTTGAATTCGCAAATAGGATGTCCCAAACTATTCACCGGCGAATAGTTCCCGACGAACATAGCTTGTGCGCGTTCATCGCAGCGGGCGAACATATGCGATGTTAGGTCCACCCCCTATCATTGAGTAAACTTTGACCCTGTACCTCACAGTCAGCAGACACATTCCAGCCAATTAGCATACCCTCCCTCCCAGACCCTCCCATCTCCTGGACAGCATCCATTTTAGATTCATTTGGAAGCTGCAGTCTTAGTGAGAGGAGGGAGAGTGTAGTTGCTGCTGATTTAATAGGGAAATCGGTAGCTAGGCTAGTGTATTCAGTGTCCACTCCAGTCCTTAAAGACTCATCAGATCTCTGCTGTAAGGACAGCGTCCTGACAGCACCGCAAAAAGCCCTTTTTAGGGCTAGTACATCAGTCTCCCTCCCAGACCCTCCCACCTCCTATCAAAAAGCAAGAACGGCATCCATCTTAGATTCATTCTGAAGCTGCAGTGTTAGTAGTTGTAATCGCAATGCGATTAATATAACCTGTATTAATCGCATTGGGATTACAACTTAGATGGTTGTATTGCTAGAATATAACGAAGATTGCGAATATAGCGCTATATTCTCAATCTTCGTTATATTCTAGCAATACAACCATTAGGAACTCAGCTCTAAGTTGTAGTCGCAATGCGATTAATACAAGTTATATTAATTGCATTGCGAATTCAACTTAGAGCTGGGTTCCTAATGGTTGTTGTATTTCTAGAATATAACGAAGATTGAGAATATAGCCCTATATTCGCAATCTTCGTTTTATTCTAGCAATACAACCATTAGGAACAGATCTAAGTTGTAATCCCAATGCGATTAATACAGGTTATATTAATCGCATTAAGAATTCAACTTAGAGCTGGGTTCCTAATGGTTGTATTGCTAGAATTTCTAGCAATACAACCATTAGGAACCCAGCTCTAAGTTGAATTCGCAATGCGATTAATATAACCTGTATTAATCGCATTGCGATTACAACTACCACACTCTGCGTCAACTAGGTATTTTTCCATGAGAGTTTTGCCATGGATCCCCCTCCGGCATGCCACAGTCCAGGTGTTAGTCCCCTTGAAACAACTTTTCCATCACTATTGTGGCCAGAAGGAGTCCCTTTGGCTTTAATAATTCGCCTGTCTATTGAAGTCTATGGCGGTTCGCACTGTTCGCACGTTCGCGAACATTTACGGAAGTTCGCATTCGCGAACGGAAAATTTTATGTTCGCGACATCACTAATACACTCCTAAAATTGGAGAAACTGGGACAAGCACCCATCATACATGTAAATGTGGGGTGTGTAGTCACACTATCAATGCAGTAAGAGACTCCAAGAGGAGATCAAGTGTATAATGGATGCAAGCCAGTATCATATAATAGAACTATATAAAGTGCCAATTGCCATAAATATAGACAAATAAAGGAGTGTAAGCTGTAATGAGTAATACAGACCAGATTGGTTCCAGAAACCCCGACGCGTGAATGAACACTGTGCTCTCAAAGCTTTATATAACCATATGGTCATTAAATAAATTAAAAACATGTGCAAGATGTTTATTGATGCGTGGCTACACATGAGGATGCGCCCAGCTTGTGTTCCATGTTGGAACACATGACGTCACATCCTGTGCTGCTTTAGGACCGCCCCCTAACCAAGTCAGTCCTTATGCATAATATACATAATACACAGGGTTCAAAATGTAAAACATTCTAACAGGAGGGCGTCCAAGGAGGAGGGAGAGGGTATTGGTGTATGTAAAATAGACAAGTAAGTGGATCCGATGGATCCGTGAAGCCAGGAACAAGAACACATAGGGTACGGGGGCTAAATATAGTAGTTATAGAAATGGGGAAAAGCTCAAACCTTCAGAGACCATCAGGGGTGACAGTATTTAATTAAAAAATCCATTTAACCTCCCGTTGAGCTAAAAGGCGCTTCCAATTGCCACCCCTACTGCCAATTAATATTCAATCAATCCCTCTTACCTTTAAGAGGGAGCCATCGCATGCATGGTGAGTCTTGAAGTGACGGGGTATGGTGTTGAGTCAGGTATTGTCTTCTTCTTCTGTGGCTGCATAAATACCTGCAAGCTGCGCTGTACCAGAGAACACGTCCTAGGTATTTATGCAGCCAAGCAAGAAGAAATTGCCCGACTCAACACCATCCCCTGTTACTTCAAGACTCACATGCATGCAGGGGTGGCAATTGGAAGCGCCGTACCCTATGTGTTCTTTATGATCTTTATGCTCTTGATCTTTCTGGTCTTCAGTAGTGTAAAGGTGTGGGCGCGCACTTCGTGCACATCCATTTATGCACTCGGTTTGTATTGTTTTGTTTTGGGGATTTTAACCTTTTTATATCCTGTATTATTTTTAGGTGTGGAAGACCTCTACCTATTGTTGATGACAACACTGTGGCGCCGGTCCTTGGGTTCAATTTGAATCGATGTCAATATGTGGGGAGGAAATAGGGGTGGTGTCATTCCTAATGTATTATTAAGTTTACAGTTTTTAGTCCACTCTTTAAATGCATTATATTGGTCTAGTATCATATAGAATATGGCTTGTGATTAAACTATCACCAAGTTGGATCTTCATTTATTATACAATCATGTTCATCGATTTGTAATACTTGTCACTGGCATGCTCACATTTGCACTTTGAACTTGTTACACATGGATTTTCACTTTCATTTATGTACTTATCTTTTATTATTCTATATTTTTTTTCACTCAATCATTAATTTATTTAATCACATAATTGTATTGTCCCTAGGTATTTATATATGGTATAGTATATTATTTATTAGATTTGGTCACAATCATGGAATTTACATTTTATTATACTTATATTAAAAACACCTATAGAAAGGACCAAATAGGGCCACATGTATAATAAACACAAACCTACAAAAAGCATGTATATTGCCCACATTTTAAAAACACTAATGTACGCAAATATCACAATTCTTTGATAGCAAAATGACTTTATTAATAATTTAAAGGGCTTCTGTCACCCCCAACTGTGCAATTTTCATTAGCCGACATTAGCTATTTGCTAATGTCAGCTGAGTGCAATCATACTTGTCTTCCCTTTGTCTGTGGCTTATTTCTTGTAAAAATCATACTTTTATAATATGCAAATTTCTTGACTACCAGCAAGTTAGGCGTGTTCTTGCTGGTAGCCGCCACATCCTCTGCTTCTAGACATGCCCCATCTCCTCTTGATAGACAGGGCCAGCTCTCCTCTTCCTGCTGGCGCCATCTGCTTCTGAATTCCAGTGCCTGCGCCGTAACGTTTCTCAATCAGCACAGGTGTACTTAGTGAAGGAGCTGGCAAGTGTGTGTCCTTCACTCAGTACGCCTGCACCGATTAAAGAACATTACGGCGCAGGCGCGGGAATTCAGAAGCAGACGGGGCCAGCGGGGGGAGGAGGAGAGCGCACGATGGCCCTGTCTATCAAGAGGAGATGGGGCATGTCTAGAAGCAGAGGATGCGGTGGCTACCAGCAAGTACACGCTCAACTTGCAGGTAGTGAAGAAATTTGCATATTATAAAAGTATGATTTTTACAAGAAATAAGCCACAGACAAAGGGAAGACAAGTATGATTGCACTCAGCTGACATTAGCAAATAGCTAATGTCGACTAATGAAAATTGCACAGTTGGGGGTGACAGAAGCCCTTTAATAATAAAAAACATACATTGGAGTCACCCATAAATTAATGGTCTAAAAGTCAGCAAAAGAGGGGTTCCAGAAAGGGGGCTAATAAAGTGCAATATAAAACAGACATATTTAATAGTGTATGGTCATGTGTTGCCGCAATCATTTAGGTAGTATAGAACCAGACAAAGGAGCGACCAGAGTCTGTTTTATCAAAACAGTGATCCTAGGCAGTCAGTATTATAAATAATATAAAAAGACCCACACTACAAGGGTTCACATAGAGTGAATAGTATGAAGCCTAGACCACAGAGTACAACATGCAGGCATACAAACACATGGCCAAACAATAGAGAATCAATTAGAAAGCAATGAACCAATAAGTATATACTGCCCCCTTCCCAGTATCCTCTCACCTATCCAACGCGTTTCGTCACAAGGCTTCGTCAGGGAGAGTGAGGGATAGTGAGAAGGTTGTAAAATAGGCTTCAGTGGCTCACTCAGCACGTTACTAGGGAAAGGTGCTCACCCCTGGCAACACCCAGGCCAAAAAGTAATTAAATTGAAGAGAGGATGGGGGGCACTCATAGATGGGAGCCACAACTAGAAATCAATACATTTATTAAAATACCCATAAAACCATGCAAATAAAAACCATGCAATGAATAATATACGATGTGCACACTAAGTAGGTTGATATATACAGTCCACCTGAAGCAGATTGTGGTGGTGAAGAAGGGGTGTATACCCCAAAACGCGTATGGCGTGCCCTTGCAGATCTTGTTCAAAGACATTCTCCGGAGATATCTAAGAATATCGGAAGTTATTCATTTTAATTTGGCTCTACCTACAGCGGAAGGATTCATTCGTGAACATCGCAGAGGACCTGTACTGTACCCGTCTACTCCAGTGATGATCGATCACATGATCCACAGCCGGTCAGACCGAACGGCTTGCACGGGACGCCGAACAGAGCCGCGCTACGGACTGAAAGAAATTAAAAGTCACAACTACAGGAGGGCGGTAATGTAGAAGGATACAGGCACTCTCTGTAAAATGTACAATTCTGCTGGAAGGTTTAATTTTCTAGAGGCAGAATGCAATGATGCGTATATAAAATTAAGAGCCGGCAGCATTTTCTAAACATCACTTGGGTCGGACAATCTGCTTCAGGTGGACTGTATATATCAACCTACTTAGTGTGCACATCGTATATTATTCATTGCATGGTTTTTATTTGTATGGTTTTATGGGTATTTTAAAAAATGTATTGATTTCTAGTTGTGGCTCCCATCTATGAGTGCCCCCCATTCTCTCTTCAATAGTGAGAAGGTTGCGGTATGAATATAAAATTAATGAGGAACCAATTACTGACACCTGTGACTCCACCAGTGCGTCATAGGTCACATGATAACCACCATGCCCCCCCCCCCACCAGGGCGCTGTATAGGCATACATAAAATCTGACCAAAATAGAAATTGTATATCCAAGCAATGGGCTATATCGAGATGCGGGATGTGTTTTGAAACTGCAAATGCAGGCAAATGGAAAAACTTGTATGAACCAATCATAACATACGAGGGCCAAACAGTGCCCACATCAAAGATGGCCAACGACAGTACCGCGCGCATACGTGAAAGTTCTGATCATCTAATAGCATACAAGGGCCGGATGGTACCCACATCCAAGATGGCCGACAACAAAACTGCACGTATGTTGCTCGTCATAAAGATTTCCCTTTTCCATTGGCCCAAATTTTTTTTTGCATAGGACAGCACAAAGGCCGCCCCCATTGCAGTCCCTGTTTTTGGAGATAAAATAGCTTTTAAATGTAAAAAAATGATGGGTAAGGGCAAATCTAATTAATTTGATTAGGAACTCATTTAATAAAGTATCCGTATTGTTCATTATCAAGCTTTTGGATATGCCAGGGTCCTATCTTCGTTTGGAATCGATGTATATATCGATTCCACATTGCACGTTACCAACAACATGTCCGCTTGGATATGGATCCCATCGATTTTTCCAAATAGATCAAAGCTGTCTCAAATGTATGAAGGGAGGGTTTCTACAATAGATTTCAAATGAAAATCAATAAATTGGCACAAGGGTTCCAACATATTACCTACCCCAGACACGATGGGCCTACCTGGTGGATTATCCAAACACTTGTGGACCTTGGGGAGTAAGTTCAAAGTAGATATAGTTGGTTCCTCAACCGTTAATCCAACCACTTGCTGTTTATCCAGAATACCAGCATGTTTAGCCTGTGCAAGGGTCTCCATAAGTTTTATTTTAAACTTCGAAGAGGGTTGAAGGTAAGTCGCTTGTAGCAATTCGGATCCCTTAATTGGCGGAACGCTTCCCTTTCATATAGTTTAACTGGCCATACTACAACGTTCCCACCCTTATCAGGTGGTTTACAGACTACATCTTTCATGCTCAGTAGCTGTTGTAACACTAAACGCTGGTCATGACCTACATTGTCTCTAAAGTTACGCTTAGGCATCCGCATTTGCAGTTTCAAAACACATCAACATATAGAACATTACTTCGATATACTTTTTCTATTTTGGACAGATTTTATGTATGCCCATACTGCGCACCCTGGGGGGACGTGGTGGTTATCATGTGACTTGTGACGCACTGGTGGAGTCACAGGTGTCATTAATTGGTTCCTCATTAATTGTATATTTATACCGCAACCTTCTCACTATCCCTCACGAAGCCTTGTGGCGAAACGCGTTGGATAGGTGAGAGGATATTGGGAAGGGGGCAGTATATACTTATTGGTTCATTGCTTTCTAATTGTTTCTCTATTGTTTTGCCATGTGTTTGTATGCCTGCATGTTGTACTCTGTGGTCTAGGCTTCCTACTATTCACTCCGTGTGAACTCTTGTAGGGTGGATCCTTTTATATTATTTATAATATTGACTGCCTAGGACCACTGTTTTGATTAAACAGACTCTGGTCGCTCCTTTGTCTGGTTCTATACTACCTAATTGATTGTGACAACACATGACCATGCACTATGAAATATGTCTGTTATATATTGCACTTGATTAGCCCCCTTCCTCGAACCCCTTCTTAATTCAAACAAATTTTTATTCAAGCGTATAGATACATGTACATATAAGGCAATATAGATGTACATTTTACATAAAATTCCAAGAAGTACAAGATGAGAAACATGCACATTGGCAAAGAGTGAAAAGGGGGGAAAGAGGGGGGGAGGGAAGGGAAAGGGTGAGGGGAAGGGTAGCAAACAATGAGAACAGCAGAAGCCGCCATGATACCTAAGTGTCAAGAGTCAAACACCAAACGGATGCCCTGAGCAACCAAAGGGAGAACACAGCGAGAACATTTCTAGAACGGCGGAAATTTCCTGTAGATACCCCAAGGGCCCCACGTCTTTCTAAATTCAGGGGTGCGCCTGAGTTCCCAACCCAGTAGTTGTTCCATTCTAAAGATATCATCGCATTTGTTCTTCCATTGTTCGATGG